>JBBPBX010012360.1:9572-54200 GCA_038048925.1 Garcialebias charrua | reverse complement strand
AAAAGGTTTGCTCGAAATTATAGCAAAAGTGTATCTCAGTTGAACAATTCCTTAATAAAATGACTTTAATGGTCAAATCAGCTGCATTTTGCATGGGCGGCGCGTTGAATTGCAGCTGATTTTACATTTTTTCTGCAGGAGTTCCGGAGCGAGACGAAGGTTGTTTGTATGGCAAGCCAAGTGTTTCATTAATAGCCACTTTTACTTATGAATGAGAAACTTGGCTTGCCATATTAGTTGAGGGCCCCCCATTGGCTGAAAGTGGTAGTGTTCAATATTTTGCATGTCAGAATGAATAAAATTGTCAGATCTCAGCCAAAAATTGGGTTATAAGTATGGGGGAAAAACATATAATACAGGTAGTCCCCGACTTACGAGCGAGTTCCGTTCCTGCGAGTTGCTCGTAACACGAAAATTCGTAAGTTGGAACACGAAGCACGTGTTCTCGTAAGTCCGGATTTTCGCTCGTAAGTTGGAACATTTATGCTAGCGCTACTACGAACACTCGTTTTTCATCAAAAACATTCATATTAGTTCATAAACATGGTCGGAAACGTGTTTCCAAACGGTTAGCTAACACACTTTCATCTAAAAACACAAAAAAGTGCTGTATTTTTTACAAATTTACTTCTCGTTCGCCAGCTCGTAAGTCCGGACGCTCGTAGGTCAGAGCGCTCGTAAGTCGGGGACTACCTGTAGTTGCTTCGTTGTATAAGTCACAGGCATGCTAATTTATGCAAAGAAACTGTGACTTATACAGCGGAAATTACGGTACATAAATCTTCAATTTCGTGTAGAGTTTGCAAAACTTTGGAGTATAACAAATATTAAATCTCAACTATAGTGTGGCACATTTTAGTCGAGATTTATTGAGTCCTCCTTAGTAATTGCTTTCTTTTTGCCACTCTTCCTTAGAGTTTAGACTGGTGAAGAACCCAGCAGTTGTTTTAGTTACTCTGTAGAAACTTCCATTTTTACATTCAATACTGTTTTTTTTTATTCTTTGTGTAAATAAAGAAAATAACAGCACCAAAAGCTTAAACCATCCTAGGGGTGAATATTTTTACCATATGCCTAGTTAAAGTAAATTAAACCCATTAAGATACACATAGACCCCCAATGTTTTTTAATAAATGTGATTGGCAAATCTGAATCACATTATTACGTAATCCTCAAGTCATTTAATGTTTTTGATTTGAAAGCAATGTCAGTAGATCTGTTGATGCCTTGCTTGTTGCTAAGCTGATAGTGTGACGTAAGCTTCAGTTTATTTGCATATTGAACGTGTAACTGAGATCAAATCACATGGATAAGAATACAATTGGTGACGCACTTTAATGTCGGTTACGAGCGTGCATCGTTAGACATGTCCACCTGTGAATGGATCAGTCATGATGCATGTTAAAACCAAGTCACAGCAGCCCCAGTTTAATGCAGTGTTGTTGTTTTTTTCTGAAATGGAAGGTCAAATATGTTCTGTCTACTTTTGCTGGACTTGACCATTCCTCTTTTGCCAGTATATTTTTTATTGCTGCCAATGCATCACTGGCTCAACCTTTGTGATCAAAGGACATCAAATTTATGGGGGTGCGTCTGTGTGCCGAGGGGGAGGCCGCTTCTTTCTCTGTTTTGAGAGGAGGCCTTTCAAGGTGTCTGTGTGTTCTGTGCCGCCAAAGCCATTCATTAAATGTGTAGGCCGGTGTGGCTTTGAAGTCCTGTCCTTTGTGTTGGCGGCCTTTAATGCACATCAGTCCACTGAGCAGCTTAAATCTGCTTAAAACAGAAATGAAAGAATATTAAATATAATATAGAATAAAATATACAGTAAATATACATCCACTGAAATAAAAACATTGTATCTAAAAATGATGCAGAAAAACTGGTCCAGACATTTGTCACATCTAGACTGGACTATTGCAGTTTGTTATCTGGGTGTCCGAATACTTCTTTAAAACGTCTTCAGTTGATCCAAAGTGCTGCTGCCAGCGTCTTAACTGGAGTTAGTAGCAGAGATCATATCTCTCCAGTTTTAGCTTCTCTCCATTCATCTATTCATCTCCCAAGCAATGGACACCATTGGAAAAAAAACGTACTATAATTTAAAAAAAATGGACGTTTAGTTAGTTCAACTGTATCTTATCGGATTTATGATTAGGCTTTTATCTTTAGACTATTTTTTTCACGTTTGCACTCAGCAGGTCCTGAAAATGAAACAAACATAAATATGTCATGTTAGCCGGTGAGAACACTGTCTGAAATGTTTGTTTTGTGAATATTTTGTCACCAGACATTCCAGAGGATGAGGCACAGTACTGGACTGGCAAGCTGGAACGTATCAACATGGGAATCCATGATGAGGTGCGGCACATTTTATTAACTAATAATTGTTTGTTGCCTTTTTTTTATATATAGGCATGACTGTACAATCTGTTTTCCCTATTTCAGTAATTAGGTTGCCAATTTAAATTACTACTAGCAACAAAGAATTATTTCTACTACATATGCTTATATAACTTTGATCCGTGCTGATTTCTTTTCTTTGCAGTATCCTAATCAAGAAGATGAGCAGAAGGACTCTCTGCCATTTGCAGCCTCCCAGTGCTGTGAGTTTCTTCCCCTTATGGACTTATCTCACCCTCTAGATGGAGCCAAATCATCACCTTTATTGCTTTCAGTCTCATTAGCCCTGCTTCATACTGTATTTATACTGATATCACTGTTTAAAACAAAGGATTATAAATACCCAATTTAGTCTGTTCATAATGCTACGCCCTAACTGAGACTCCAGTGTTTTTGTACTGTGAAGGTTATTTAGAACTGCTTGTGGTTTTCTCATTCTCACATTTTTTCAACACAAGGACACTTTTTGTTTGCACAAACCCTGCCTCCTTGTGACTTACCTCTCTTTCTCACTTGTAATATTTGCACTTTCGCCAGGCAACTATTTCGGATGGGCCAACCCAATGAGTATGTAACATACTTTAATGGAACTCTTTCCCTGGCCAGCCCTTATTTCTTTGTTTGCATGTTGTAATAATACCCAGTAAAATGCCATATAAATGATTTATATGCATTTTACTCTCGCTGCCTGTTTCAATTAACACTTTTTTTTTACTTGCTGCTTTCTTTGACGTCCTTTGGCCCTTTCTTTCCCTAATGTGTTCCTTTTCTTTTTAAATCCGCTCTGTTTTTATAACATGAGTGGTTTAGCGCATCTACCTGCGAAACAAGTAAGGCCACTTAAAATTAGGGATTTTTTAATGCAAAATGGGCCTTTGGCACTGTGCAAACAATATTAATTCAGTATCCAGTGATGCAACCTAAGTGTTTTTTATAGAAACAAATTGAATTGAATTATTTTTTTGTTTGTTTGTTTGTTTGTTTGTTTGTTTTATTCAGTGTGTTATATGTGAAATGCTGAGACTATACTGTATGTTGTCACAGCCACGTCCTATTACAGAGACAATTTCTGCTTAGGATCTCTGAAACGTCTGCTGTCATACAAGGGCATTGGGGCATATTTGCTCATATATTTGCAGCCTTTAATTAAAAACGGAGCCGTACCAGAGACTGGTATGTTTATGCTAGGCTCCCACTGTGTTTACTTTGATAAAATCATCTGCAAATCAAACAACATGGCTACCTGGTAACGCTGCATTTCTACACTGACCTAGCTGAATGCTTTTTCCACTCTCTTTTTCTGACGTTGTAATTCAGATGTGTCGGTTCATCCTGTCGTACAACAACTGTCACATTTTACAAACTTATGTAACCATTTTGGTTGTTTGTGTAAAATCTTGTGACAATTTTGAATAAGAGATATGAAAATGCAATAAAATATGGCAGTTTTAGGATTGTCTTATAAATAGGTTTCCAAACAAATGTACACACTGATAAAAAATCCGTACCCTGAAGACCCGCGATAAGTGAAGACCTGCAACAAGTGAAAAACCACCAAGTAGGAATAGTAGTACAAGTAGTAGTAGTTTATCATATATATTTATATACTGTATATATTAAACCCTTCCCACACTCTTGCAATGTTCTAAACAATGTCTCTAAACTCTAAACACTCTAAAAGAGCACAAGATGTCATGATTTCAACTCCCTGCCTCCTCTGCTCTTGGCCACCTGCAAATGCTCTTGGCCACGCCCACTTCACTGTTAGCTGCAGCAGGAAGTTTATCCTATAGCAGTAAAGGCTGAGTTATACTTGCGCTTTGGTCCGCAGGCTGGAGCGCGCGCGCACTCAGCCGTGCGGCGAAATGCGTTCACAGTTTTGCCGCTGTGTTTATGGTTGACGCACGGCGGAGCATGGCAAAGTGCTGTTCTTTTACGGACCAGCAGGAGGCAGTACCCTCTAAAACCTGTGCATATGTTGCAAGAAAGGTGTAGAAGAAGAAATCTACCGTAGAAGAAGAACTGTTTGAAATCACACAACAAAAACAAATAGCTTTCCGCTCGCGTGCTGAACTGTTGTCTTTATTTGCGGTTTTAATGCATGGAGTCAGCGGAGGAGAAAGCGATCACGTGACTTTTGGCGAAAAAACAAAAGAAAAGTCCGACTCCAGATCAGGAATGAAGGAGAATTTAATACATTTGTGTCACAAAACATTCCTCCATGCGTCGCGACGCCGTCTCCACGACCACAGCGGCGCAGACAGATGCAGGCTCCGGCGTGAAGAGGGTGAAGGCTGTCGGTGGGGACCTGTCAAATCGTAGCGCCCACGGAGCGCGCACTAGGCTTGCGGAGTTTCAAAAATTCAGAGGTGCACGACACGCGCCAAACCCACGCGCGGGGTTAACGCGCAGGGGCGGGGACAGAGATATTGCGTCACTTTTGGCGCGCGCACCCTCGCGCGCTGCGCGACACGGCGACTATAAATCTAGCTTAAGGGTTGCACAAAGCTGCAAGAGGAAGCTTTATCTGCAGCTCAGGTGTGCTAAATAATTTAAAATAATTTATTTTAAATAAAAATTCCATGCTGATTGTGCAGCTCAGCCTTCAGTCAGCCAATTGTGTGTTGTGTCCAATCTTATTTTGAAAAACCGTGATAGAGCGGGTCAGCGATAAATTAACTGCAAAGTAGCGAGGGACTACTGTATTCCTGTTCTGAACATTCACAGGATCTTATTCAGCCTCTCTTCCTGTTGCAGCACTGGATGACCAGGACAGTGCTGTGGATGATCGGGACAGTGATTACCGCAGCGAGACAAGTAACAGTTTGCCTCCCCGTTACCACACCACAGCTCAGCCCAACTCATCCATGCACCAGTACCCCATTGGGCCTCGGTCACATCACCTCTCAGACTGCTGCACAGATTCCGTCAACAGTTTCGATCTAAACTACAAGGACCAGAGAGGAAGCAGGTAGACAAAGTACAGGCGGAGGAATTTCTAACATTAGGCTAAAACATATTTAAAAATATTATGATCACCAGTGCTATGATTATGTTTCCTTTAGTCCTGTGACTTTGTTGTTTTAATCACACTTGCTGATAGTTTGATGGGCTTTAATTTTGGTTTCATTTCATAGAAATCCCTCTGTGACACATCCTAAGAGAAGTTCAGTGACAAACTTATCTCTGAGGATTAAAAACTTGATGGAATGCTATATGGCAGTTAGGTTATTTGGTATAATCACCTACATAAAAACTGAATGTTGAGGTGTTAAATTTGAAAGCACTAATTATTATCTAATCTAATTAGTCTAATTATTGAGGTTCATAACAACATCCAGTAGTAACAGACACTTTTTGACCATATGCAAATACATTTTCGTCATCCATGTAACTAAAATGCAAGTTGTCTTTTTTATTGTTTTGTCTTGAGGCTAGCTTAGTTTTTCTAAAGCATTATAATTAAATTTGTTTTTGAGTTGTGTCATTTCAACCTGCTAGATAAGTATTGTTAATCTTGGTTAGGACAGTTGTTTTGTTGTTGCAAAATGGAATGGCTGAAGAGCATTTTACTTTTTGATACTTGCATGATGCTGTTCCTGTCTTAATGTCTGTTTTTTATCACAATGCTTAACTTGTTTACTTTGCAATGTTTTCTTTTTTTCTTTGCTTTTCTCCTGCCCTTTTATCCATTCCCATACCCTTGTTAAACCTATGCATTTACCTAATAAGATCCATAAATCAGAAAGGAAGAATTAGAATAATACCTGTAGATTCTGGCATGGGAGTTGAAGATTGGGAAAGCAAATACAAAGGGCAAGGAAATCCTCAGCCGAGTGACTTTATAGATGATGAAGAAGACAACACGATCTTTCGAATGAGAAAGCACTACCCGGCATCTTCAAGCCCACCAACCAGTCAAACAAAGATGCACAGTGGTTTTCATCCTGCCACCTACCCTGAAGGTTATGAGACTATTGATAGACGACGAAAGACAAAGATCATGGACCCAGGAGGACTTTCTAGAAAAGAGACAAAAAAAGAAAGGGAAGAAACTTCCCAGCATGACTTTGCACTCTTCCATGAAAAAATGGGTCATGTGTTAATCAGTCACGTACCAGAGATGCTGGAAGAAGAGTGTATGACATCTGGCCTCAGGCCATACAAGGATGAACTTTTATATAAAACAAGGATGTGGGCTAAAAATGATCTGGACAACACTTTAAAGAATTATGTGGCATACAAAAATGACCAAGGTGGAATGAGAGTACAGTTTGATTTTGAATTAGAGAACAGTCAAGAATCAAAGTACTCTCCAGAAGAGAAAGATCTTGATGCCTTTATGTCAGAAGACTGTTACTTAGAAAATGAAAGACATTACAAAGAACGACCTTCTTCCTTGGATGAAGGCCGCATAGAATATTATCAGAGCCTTCGTGAAAATAAGTGTGCAAAGTCAAAATGTGGCGGATGGATTTCAGATGCAATGCTTTCCCCTGTAGAAGAGCCAAGTGATGAATATGTGGACACAATGGATGAGCTACAGTGTCTAGTTGAAACAGTTTCTGAATATCTTGCTGAAAAAGAAGAGGAAATTAGCAAGTATGGTTCCCTTCCTAAGTCAAGCAAATCAAGACTATCTTCTCAGGGTTGTAATAAAACAGATTCCTTTGGAGGGGAGCCAGTTAGTTCAAAGGAGACCAAAAGAGAGTCCCGAAACCACACTCCTCCTGATCAGAGTGATTTAGGTGTAAAACACGCCGTGAGCTCATTGTTTAGTTCTCTCACTGACAAAGTAGGAGTAGGCCTCAAACAGACTCCTCCACCTCCACAAGCACCATCAACACAACCTTCACCATCTGGACTCACAAGACTTTTGTCCTTTATCCCTAAATCAAACAATACAGCTCCTGTAGCTGTTGTATCTCCAGTAGAAAGTTCTGAACAATCATTTAGTTATTTGCCTTCTCAGCTGACACAAGCCAAAACACAAAGTCATCAGGAAATGGAAAAGGCAAAGAGTCAAACCCAACCATGTTCAAGAGAAAAAACACCTGAGCTTGGAGCTATACATCAAAGTGCTCCAGGAAACTTGGCTTTGGGAAAACTGAATCCTTTAAAACTGTTTTCAGCTGGAAATAAGACTGCCTTTGAACACAAACAAGAACCAGAATTTAAATGTTCTCAAGAACAGTCGGATGTAAAATGTGCTGATGAAAGTGTTCACCCAAGTGAAAAGTCAAGGATGTCTGAAAGCACTATCAGATCAACACCAGTAAGAATTCCATTATATGATCAACCACTGAGCCAAATTTATGGGAAACAAAATCCAGGAGTTTGCAAACAAGAAAATGTGCAAGTTCCAGAGCCACAAAGTACTAATCAAACTGCAAACACTGGATTTTTTAGCCCACTTAAGAAGTCATTAAGTTCATTGATTTCACCAATTGGTACAATTCCCACCCATAGAGCTCCTCCTGTGGCAGTTTATCCACTGTTTAGAAACAAAGATGAGCCCCAACTAGATAAACTAGTGAAAGACCCATCACTAAGTAGTAAGCCTAAACAACCTTTCATCTCCTCTGAAAATGTTTCCCCTCAGCAGCGTCCCAAAGCAGAAGACGGCATGCTTTCTAGTTTTAGGAAGTTTTCATCCACTGAAGAGAATAGTACCTCTATGAAAATACATATCAATTCACAGGGGTATCATGACTCATCTTCATCAAGCTCCACCACTCTTTCACATAATTCCACCATGCAACAGGAAAACACTGAAAAAGGATGGTTTTCCAACATGTTTAAACCCCCATCTACTTCCACTCATTTGAATCGAAATCACCATGATGATAGTCAGTCTCAGGAGAGTAAAGTGTCATCTAGTACACAGTATGCATCAAATCTAAAAACAACAGTAGCCTTTCATGGCATGCAGCATCAAAATTTTAGTGAGCCTAGATCACAGTCTTTTAACACCAGCCCATTTAAATGTAGCTCAACTGAAGACATTTCTCACATTGACTCTAATCATCCCAAACAAGGACTGCTATCTGGATTACTTAAATTTGGCTCCAACGCTGATCTTTCTAGTAATGTGTCGCAGCAGGCAAGCAATCAGGGCCCTCTGCTCAATAATGCTTCACAAGTCCCTCACCATTCTAGCCTACAACAAAATTCTACAACTCCACAGAAAGTTGGTCTTCTCTCAGGGTTACTGAAATTTTCATCATCAGAAACTCTAGAGCAAAATGTACAGTCTTCTGACGCTGACAAGCAAAGAAATGTTTATAGCAGTTATCTTGAACAACAGCAGATCTCAGGAGGAACTCAACAAACACAACCTCAACAAAAGGGGCTGCTCTCTGGCTTGCTCAAATTTGCATCTTCTGACAATAGTTCAGTTAGTCAAACAAGTCACGAACCTAATAGTTTTCAGCATAATCAACAAGACAACAGTATACAAAATATTCAAGTTCCAAGTGGAGGTTTCCATCTGAAGGAAAGCACATTTAGCCAGCAGCGTGTACAACAAGAAACATGTAAACCAAGTGTTACTCAACAACAAACTGTTCCACTTCAGCATCGTCAGTCCCAACAAGGTGGCTTTTTATCTGGACTTTTCAAATTTGCTTCAGCTGACAACCTAAGCACACAAGATCAGTCATCAATGCAGAAGTATGGAATTTCCCAAAGTAAATCCAGTCATGAGCAAACGAGACTTGATAACATCCCAATTCTGAACGAGCATCAGATTCAAAATAACCAAACACAATCATCTCAAATAAGCGGGCTGTTTTCTGGACTATTCAAATCAGCCTCAGAAAACTTGACGCAGCAGCAAAATGAAAGCACTTATGAGACTCAAACAAGTCAACACATCAAAGTGCCATGTACGCAGGCTTGTCCAACACAAGTGGAGACAACAAGTCAATCTGGGGTGCTCTCTGGGTTATTTAACAAATTAACAGCTCCTGAAGGCATACACACGAGTTATCAGAAATCAGCGGAACATACGCCACAACAAACGAGTGTTTCATCTATAATCACAACGCAAACACTCTTGCCAAATCATTCACTTCAATTAGTTAGTAATTCAACTCAACCATCCTCACAAGAACATGTGGACAAAGTGAAGGCCACAGGCACTGCTAAGCAAGGCTTTTTATCTGGATTGTTTGGCAAAAATGTTTCAGAAGACCCTTGTCCTAATCAAGAAACAAAGTCCCAGCAACTTACACCCTCATCTAAGGTCTCATGGTTAACTTCAGATGCTTTAAAAGATACCATCTCAAACCCTACAACGGATAAGGTGCCAAGACCTGTTCCAGAATCTTTAAATCCTGAACAGAGCAGACATGCTTTAATTAGAGCACCTGAGTCGATTCATTCTGAGAGTTTAGACTTGCGAACATCGACTGCTTTTGCAAGATCTCTCCAGAGTCAAGCGACTCAATACTCATTTAGTACAGGCAACTTATCCCAGTTGCACTCCACTCACTCACTTCTATCAACTAATCCAGTGACCCATAGCACAGGCAATATGTATTCCCATTTGCAAACTCATACTTCTCCTATCATGACCATGCCATTTATTTGTGGAAGCAGTCCCTCTTTGTGTGGAGCTACAGATCCGAATCATTATCAAGGTCAGTTGACTGACAGTGGAGTAAGTCCCACCTATGATGAAAATCAGTGGATCCGTGAAAGTGTTATTTGGCAGCAGTTTCAAAATGAGTCCTTGAATTATCATTTTCAGGGTTATCAACAAAACTGCCAAGGTATGCCATTGCCAGCAGCTGCACTGCATAGCAGCTATTTAACTAACAATCAACAAGTTAACCATGGTCCTTTGCAAGCTTTTGCAAGTAGGCAAAAACAGATGGAATCTTATCATTTTGAAGGACACAGCAATGACGATTCACATACCAAAATAAAATTATGGAACAGTTGTGAAGACATGGAAGACATTGCATATACACCTAATATGGAAGGTGTGCTAAACTTAACCACTAAACAGAGCAATCCAAATTTTCAAAAATGGAATTCATTTAATGATGGTAGTTCTTATAGCTTGAATGGTGTTTCATATTATGAAGACTATTATGAAGAGACTGTCCCAAGCTTATCATATTCAGCAAACTGGCAATATGGAGTGGATAATGAAAACCTACAAAATGGTCACACTAATTGTATGAATCAATATGGTCAATTTCATTCAAATAGACCAGCCAATACAAATCCTCTTGTAGGTGGTTACACTGAGACAGAAGACTCTCAGTACCTTGAGGACACTGAATGGTATCAGCAGTGGCTTGTTCTTTTGGAACAAGGAATGTGGTGGCCAGCAGAAGATTGTGACTGTGGATACTTTGTTTACACAGATCATGAGTTTATTTATGCCCTACTTACAGATGCACTAGGTGAATATGTGTATGTCTGTACACCAGAAGGTGAATCTTGGGAAAGTGCACAAACATTAGATAGTTTACCTAGTGCTTGGCTTCACAATGAAATGGTTTTAGTATGTGGTTTTAAAATACCACTTTACAATGAAGATGAGCTTCTTTGGCTTCCTGGGCAAGATCACAAGGATTCTCAACTTCTTAATGCTCCTCTAGATTTGTCTGATGCATTCAGAAAAGGAAACCAAATCATGAATTTAAATCTTACACAGTTCTCTGAAATTTTTGAAAAGTCATTTCTGTCACAAGAGCAGCAGGGTGTGGATTTTTCATCTTACAGACTAAACAAAGTCAGGGTGGACCCAAGACAGTCAAGTTATGGCTATGAAGATTGTCAAAATGTAATTGACCTTTCATGTCATAACAGAGATCACATGGGCCCCTGTTGGAACAACTATGAAGTTAAGAAATTTCTTGCTGAAAAGGTTTCTGTTTCCTTGAACTCTACTTGTTTGGAAAACTCAAATAATCAGCTACTTTACAATTGCTATCAGCCTAGCCAGAAGCGGCGTCCATCTACTGCTGTGACAGTAAAACATGTAGATGATGTTTCAGAAGAAGAATGGAGGACAAGAGTGTCTTCAGTTGAAGAGATGCCTAATCGTCAAGTTAAAAAGATGCCCCCCTTAATATGTTCTTCTGTGGGGAAATCCTCGCAAGGAGAATTGAACAAAACTAGTATGACCCATTGTGATCAAACTGGCAAACATACTAAAAACATTTTGTCCACAAGTTTTCAAAATCTTAAGTCAAAAATTCTCAAAGAAGAACCTGTTGGTGTTGTGACTCAGCCAGAAAATGCCAACCAACAAATACAGAAGTCTGCTAAAATACAGGAAAGAATTTTGCCAACCGCACCTGCATCCACTCAAATTACACCTCCTTCAACAGTTGTGCGTCCCTCTTCACAGAAACCAAGACTTTCACGTCAGTCTACTGTGGCACAGCAAGCAGCCCCACCAACAAAACCCAATGTAGCAGTGTCTTTATCATCTACAGAACATCTTAATAAACCCACACAGCATGTGATTTCAGTTGATAAGCCAGAGACTAGTCCAGTACAGAAATCATCTGAACAACCACAGGCAGGCTTGACACATTTTCTCAAGTCTTCAGTAGGCGTAGTTCAGACAAAACCTAATGTTCAGACATTTTCTCAAGCTTCTACCTTTCCCCCAAGCAAAAATGGGAGCAGTGCTTCAGACAGTGCTACTGAAAATAAAGAGAATACAGGAATGTCAAATCTCTTTGGATCAATTAGCAGCTTATTTAGTAATGAGTCTTCTCAACAACAAAAATCACACATGAAACCTAACTTTACAGAGAGTTCACTTTCGTCAGCATCTAGATCTAAGGGTATATCAAGACAAAAGACAATGGACCAAAGTGGCCTACCTTTGCCAATAAAGAGCCAGGCCTCAACTAACATTATAGCAGATGTTTCTTCTGTCCATTCTTACACTGATCCAGCAATTAGTAAGTCAGAAATTACACCACCCATGAAGCAAACAAGCCAGGAAGCAGGAACTAAACCATCTGGGGGACTCTTTGGCTTTTCAGTTGGAGATTTGTTGGTAGGATCAACACCATCTGCTCAGTCTTCTACCACACCTCAGACACCAGCTACAGCTTCACAGGAAGACTCATTTAACAAAAGTATTTTTTCATTGTTTGCTGGTTCAAGTCCTCAACAGGCTGCAGCTAAAACTGAATCCATGCCTCAAACACATCCACCTAGTTCAGCTCAACAGCCACATCAACAAGACTCATTTGGTAAAAGTTTGTTATCAATGTTTGGAGGATCAAGTCCCACCCAGCCTCCTAACCAATCCAGGACTAACGCTGAAACACTACAACAGGGAACTGTTCCACCAAAGGGTCCTTCATCTTTAGGATTCCTTTCAATGTTTAGTGGGCCCGGCTCCCAGCAATCTCAATCTCAAACGGGATCTTTTCTAGGGGGGATTTTGCCTGGCTCTGCAAGTTCATCTGAAACCCAAACAAAGGGCTTTTTTTCAGTTTTCAGTGATTCCATCACTTCACAAACTCAACCACCAACTATGCCATCTCATCAAACAGTTGCTCAAACTAAACAGCAGCTTGAGCCTCAGATACAATCTAAACCACAAGAACAGTCTCATCCACAAGGACAAACAGCAGCTTCTGCTTTTGGAGGTATATTGGGTGGTTTATCTAGCTCAAGTGAAAATTCAATGAATAACTTGTTTTCCATGTTTAGTGCTCCCACAACTCCTCAGCCTCAAGGAATTGGTGGAAATGCAAGCTTGTCTTCAGCTTCTGTGACTGCTGCATCAAAAGTACCTACACAATCACCACCACAACAACAATCTCCCAACTTAGCAACTTCTGTCAATGAACCAGCACAACAAAAACCACTCCAAATGTCATCAGATTTAAGCAGACAAATGCCAGAACCAGCAAATGCCAATGAACTTCAAAATGACATTTCAGGGACCAAGGCTAGTATTGTCTCAAGTAAACTGCATACTAGCCCATCAAATGATATTACTGTAGTTGGTACAAATACTAATGAAGAGGCTGTCACAATTAAAGGAATAGACATTTCATCCAAAGAACCACAATCCAAATTCACTAATTTGAATAAGGAAACCTGCAAAGTAAGTACAACCCCAGATCCTGCTCCTAAAGAATTTACTTCTTCCATTTTATCCATGTTCAATGGATCTGGCCCACATCCTCCATCCTCAGCTAGAATTTTTTCAGAAGGTCCAGGAAAAAGCTTACCTTCTTTGTTTTCAACACCCAGCACTGAACCTGCCAAAAGTCAGTCTGGCTCTTTACCAGCATCATCAGACACAAAAGAATCCCTAGCCACAGGTATATTCTCTGGCTTTGGTGGTTCTCTTTCTCAGTCCTCTCCACAGTCTGGAAGTTCTCTGTTAGGGGCAATTTTTGGAGGAACTTCATCCCAAACACCAGCTCCTCAAACTGGAGGATCTTTTCTTAGTGGTTTATTTGGGGGCTCTGCACCTCAAACTGCTTCTCAAGTTGATCCCACTAAGACTGGAAAGTATGTCCCTCAAACTGCAGGATCTGAAGCTGGGTCATCATTATTTGGAGGCCTATTTAGTGGATCTTCTCCTCAGGCTGCTGGATCTCAAACTGGGACATCAGTTTTAAGTGGAATTTTTGGAGGCACATTAGCCTCATCTGTAGTGACTCAGACAAGTGGGTCTACTTTGGAAACCCAAAATAACAGCTCCGGATTACAAACATTTTCAGAAAGAACATCTTCTCTGACTGCTACAGCACAAACAATTACAAACAACACACTGGATAAAGGTTTGCTTTCTGTGACTGAAAAATCTGATCCATGTCCAATATCAACTGTAACAACTACATTATCTAACAATGGCAAAATTACATTTACAACAACTGTCACTGACACTTCAACTGGTCAGTCTGTTTTGCCTGAATCCTCAAATGACAGCAAAACTGCTGCAGCTAGTGCTGAAATTAGTGTAACTGAAACTACTGTTAAAACCAAAGAGCAAGAGGAAACAAAACAATCTGTGAGTACAGTTGAAGCAAGTGTGTACTCAATGGATGATAGTACAATTGCTGAAGTTAAGTCAACTGCTTTAGTTGAAGATAACCAGTCAAATAAATCTGAAATATCCACACAGTTTAGAGAGCATATAAGTGGTCAGAATGAAGATCTAGCACTGCCTAAAGTGACAGAGAAAACAGTCTCTTTATCAATAAGTCCCATTGTCCAAATGGAGCAAAAGCCTCTGGAGTCAAACAAACCATCCAATGATTCATCTTTAGATACAGTTACAGGCTTCATGTCGTCCCTGTTTAAACCAGCAGCTGCTCCCACTGAAAGTCCCCAGCCACAGCAGAATAGCATGTTTGGACTGGAAGGAATAGCAACTAGACCTTCTTCTAGTCAGACTGGAACATCACTATTAGGGGGTATTTTTGGAGGGACTAACAATCAGTCAGCATCTCTCCAAACAGGGGGTTCATTACTAGGAGGCTTAATCAAAGCTCCTGCTACACAGTCTAGTCCTCAAACCACAAGCAATGGAGGGTCAATATTAGATGGGATTTTTGGAGGCGGATCCCCTGCCAAATCTGCAGGTACCCAAAATGGTGGATCATTACTGAGTGGGATGTTTGGAGGAGCTGGAGTAGCATCACAGTCAAGTGGTTCTCTACTTGGAGGGATGTTTGGAGGTCCCACTGGGCAAACTGCAGGATCACAGGCCGGAGTGTCAATTCTTGGAGGGATAGGTGGCTCACTCTTTGGTGGTATGGGACAATCACCGAAGCCTTCTGATTCAGTACCAGATGAACCAAAAACAACAACAACTGTTACCAGTTCACAGTCACAGATAAAAAATGAAAATGAATTACCTAAAGAAAATCTATCTGGTTGTGAGAGTAATGCAAAAGAAAATGTTCATAAACGAATAAAAGTTGACAATCTAACACTGTTATCTGAAGAAGCCTGCCTCAGGATAGATGTCACAAGTGAGTCAGTGAATTCCACAGATGACATGACCATTCAGAAAATTTGCACTGAAGGAAAAAAGACAGGTCCAGATGTAACACTTGAGAAACCCATGGCCATTAAGGGAGAACCTGAGAGTAAAGAAAATGACAAGTCTGATCCATCTGTTCAGAAAGAACCAGATATTAATCGATCAGCCCCAGGTCTTCAGTTGCCTAGTAGTGGTGAACAGCATCAAGCTAAGTCTCTCTTTGATTTTATGTCCACACAGAGTGATGTAAGAAAATCTCTAGGATCATTTTTTGCACCTTCAACGCCACAGGTTGTGTCATCTGTACCTCAATCAGAAGGAGGCAATTCTCTGTTTTCAGGATTGAAATCTATCTCTGGAACTCTATTACAAGAGAAAAACCCTGTTACTGGAAAACAAGAAGCAACCGCTTCATTATTTGGTGGAAAAATAAGTTTTCCATGGCAGGCAGAAACACCCAACCCACAAGCTTCTCCAGTTACAACAACACAATCACAGTTTAATGACAAGCCAACAAGTGATCAACGACATACTGTGCAAAAGTCTTCAACATCTGATGCCCATAAAACTGAACTGGTAGGTTGCTCAGATGTTAGAGAGAACCCTCAGATTTGCATCTTCACTCCTGATGTAGATCCTTCAGCACCCCTGACCCTAAAGGAAACGGAAAGACTTGTAGAAACACACCCTTCTCCAGGTTCTACTGTTGGAGTGCAGCTGGACAACCAGTCAAAGAAGGATCTATTGAATGAAAAAAGGCTAGTAAAAGCATAATAAATGGTATCCCCTTCACCATTTTTACTTTATTAACAGTTTGAAAATTGTATACCCTGTCCAGCTCTGCTGTCCATTGTCTTTTGTTTGTGAATCTGTCTGTGTGCTTGTTTCTGCAGTTTTGTGTTTCATCTCAAAACAAAACTCCTAAACATTTAAAAAAAAAATAATTTAATGAATGGCCAATTGACAATGACTTCTACTTTCCCTCATGAAATTTAATTTTCCTTTACTTGACAAAGTTGCTTTTTTCTTTGTCATGACATTATAAACTTACACATCTGTGACATTTCATGATTTTATGGAGTTCTGAATTGATTAGACGTGCAGGCAATAAAACAAATCATGTGCTTGTCTTATTTATGTAGACAGTTTGTTTTACCCTAACAAATTAAATCTGCTCTAATATTCTAAAGGTAAGCTGATAAACACACAGATTACCTCTGCATATTTTATAACTTTCACTACTCTTTTTTAAAACTTAAGTCTGAATGTGTTTGCTTACCACTGCACACTGTGCACTTGAGTTTTTAATTATTAGATAAAATACATTTAAAAAATATGCAGATTTAACTGTTAGGAAATTTACTTTTTTCAGAGTTCATTCACAAAGAATAATAAATCTCACACCACAAAGTAGAGCATGACCTTTTCTGTTTTACTTAAAAGTGTAGCTTAGATGTAGCAGAAACTATACAAAGTAAATTACACATGAATTGATGCACTTTACAAGTTTTTCATCATTTCCAACATGCAGCAGCCTCCTTACAAGGTTGGATATCTTGCATTTTAGGGAATAATACAGTGTGTTTATCCAACCAGTTGAGTTAAATTGATCATAAATATTATAGAATACATATCATATTTAAAAAAAATTAGCAGAAGAGTGGGGTCTGTTATAATACGGTTCACTATTATTAAAATATCCCTTCATTTAATTTTTTACAAATTAAACCCCTTGTTTGCATATATCACCACTTACAGTATCAGACATTTTATGTAAAGAAAAGGATATACATTTAAAAGTCTAAGAATAGTTTTCAACACATTGATTTTCTAAATATTTTCCTTTCTCTTTTCTTACCATTATAGTCCAGTGGAAAGTAGTCGCTTTGGTTCATCAGGGAACCTAAGCCAGACTAGCTCCCAGCTAAGTGAGACAGGCCATGAGAGCACTGGAGGGTCTGAAGTCGAGGAGTCTTTTCACTCCTACCATAGCACTGGACTACACCCCTCCAATAATGGACAACTACGTACAAATGGACATTTCCCCACTAATGGACATCCCATTGGCGGTGAGAAGGAGACATGCATGCAGTCCCCTGAAGTTGGATCAGTTTTGAAAAATGACTCATCAGAACAGGAATCGACTAAACTACAGAGGTACTTTTCTTATCCAGATTCCAACTTTGTATGCTCTACAATGTAGGTGAAATAGAAAAATGATTGTCTCTTTGTGTTTTGTAAATATTTATAACAGATTCCATGATGGAGGACCACCGTTACCATTTTCCCCATCAAGAGTTCGTTGGCTGAAGGCTATTAATAAAGTCCGGGTTCAGCTTCGTGAGGTCAGTAGTTACATAATTTTTCCTACCTATATCCAATAACTTCCATATATCCAATAACTTCCATAAACACATTAATGTATTTCCTTTCTGTCCCACTCCAAGTACACTATCCAAAAAACAACAACAACAAAAAACACTTAAAATGCATACAACACGGCAACCTCTTTGACACTGGTTGAGTTTAACCTCTGAATATAAATTCTCTAAAAATTTACAAATAATACATCCATCCATATATGTATTATCTTCCGCTTGTTCTGAAGTTGGATCTCAAGGGCAGAAGCTTGAGCAATAGGCCCAGACATCTCTCTCCACAGCCACCTCTTCCAGCTCTTCTGGAAGGACTCCATGGTGTTCCCAGATAAACTGAGAGACATAGTCTGTCCAGCGTGTCCTGAATCTTCCCTGGCGTCTGGAGTCAGTCAGGCCCAAAGTACTTCCCCAGGGAAGTGCCCATGGAGCATCCTTACCAGATGCCCTAACCTCCTCAACTAGCTCCTCTCGATGTGGTTATACGCCGAGTCTCTTGCGGATTACTTGCGAAAACACCACTGCCCTTTCTCTGTTCAAGACTGCCCTGAAAACCCATCTCTTTAGACTAGCTTATCACCAACTTTACTAAATGTATTTTTGTCTTCCATTTTATATCCTTTATGTATTTTATATTTCAATTTTTCGCTGATAATGTTTGCTCTGTATTCACTATGTTGGTTTGTTAAGTGTCCTTGGGTGTCATGAAAGGCGCTTTTAAATAAAAGTATTATTATTATTATTATATTATTATTATTACTGAATTTCTTACCCTATTTTTACAGGAGAGTCCAGCTACGCTACGGAAGAAACTAATTTAATAATAATGATAATAATAATAACTTTTATTTATAACGCACTTTACATTCACAACGGATCTCAAAGTGCTACAATGCGTAAACATCAGATAACATCAAGACAAAAAGCAACCAAGAGAAGAAACAACCAGGAGAATAATGTTTCGGAAAGATCACATCAAAACTTTTCAACTACCTGTATCTGCAATCTTGTTCTTTTGATCACTACTCAGATTTCGAGGTCATAGGTGAGAGAAGGAATGTAGACCGACCGGTAAACAGACAGCTTCCTCTTACAGCTCACCTGCCTCTTCACCACACCAGACCGGCACAGAGTCTGTAATACTGTAGACGTTGCACCAATCTGTCAGTTTCATGCTCCATTCTTCCCTTACTCATGAACAAAACCCCAAGATACTTAAACTCCTCCTCTTGTGGTAGAACCTCGCATCCCCCAGAAGAGAGAAATCTACCCTTTTTCGACTGAGGACCATGGTCTCAGATTTTGAGGTGCTGAGCCTCACCCAGCCACTTCACACTCAGCTGTGAACCACTTCAGTGAGAGCTGAAGATTACAGCACAATAAATCAAACAGGACCACATAATCTGTAAATATCAGAGACAAAATCCTGAGGCCACCGAATCAGACTTCCTCACTCCCTGGCTGCACCGAGAAATGCTGTCTATAAAAGTTATGAACAGAATCCGTGACAGCGGACAACCTTGTCAGAGTCCAATGGGTATGGACTCTGTTGGGAGTTCATACACTTACTGCCGGCAATTTGAACCAAACTCTCACACCGCTTGTACTGTATAGGGACCGAAGAGCCCATGACTATAGTCCCCCAATCCCATACTCGCTAAACACCACTCACAGTATACCCCGAGAAACAATTCAATTCAGTATACCAGATGTTATCTAGTGCCAAATCACAACAAAGTTGTCTCAGGGCACTTTACAGGAACATTCACATACATAGAAAAGTTAAAGTTATCTATCTATGGAAGCCAGCAGACAACGTTGAATCTTCTCAAACACGATTGAACACCTTCTCCAAGTCCACAAAACACATGTAGACTAGATGGGCAAACTCCCATGACCCCTCAAGGGCCCTAATGAGGCTAAAGATCTAGTCCAGTGTCCCACAGCCAGGATGAAACCTGCATTGTTCCTCTGGAATCTGTTTAACCAACAATAAGACTTGCATCTCCTGTATCCCTGAATAGACCTTACCAGGGAGGCTATGGAGAGTGATGCCCTTATATTTGGAGCACACCCTCCAGTCCCTCTTTTTGAAGTGGGAAACCAACACTCCAGTCTGACAATCCAGTGGCACTGTCCTCGATATCCACGCGATTTTGCAAAGGTGTGTCAACCAAGACAGTCCCACAACATCTACAGCTTTTTTTTCCTTTTTTTTTCCATTTATAGATGGCCTCCCTTCACACCTTATAGCCATCCTCTCACTCCAATATGTATTTTTTTATTTATTTTTTTATAGAGAGAAAGAAAGAAAAGAGAAAGTGAGACAACAAAACAACAATTATCCACAAAAAGAGCACAAGGCAAACACACCAAACCTCCGTCCACAATCCTGCAAAGCACATGACAGAACACAGCAACGAAACATACAAGCATAAAGACTGATAATATTCATGACCTTGCATTAGATTTCTATATATAAACATACCCATACCTACAAATATATATACAGTATATATACATATATATTTATATTCATTTATATACCCATCTACATATATCTACATATACATCCCTACATCCATTTGTGTGTGGTTGTGAGCATGCATAAGTGAATAAGGTTCCTCCAATAGAACATTTAGTAGCGATTGTGAAGCATCAGAGATCTGTCCCCCCAAAGCCCGAGACAGACGAAAGGGCGATCAAAGCCCAAGACCCCAGGAAGGACCCCGAGCCCAGAGTCCCCAGGACCACCCGAACAGGACGAGCCACTCGTCCACTCCCCAGATCCGACCAAGGGGAAGAACCGGACGAACCCCACCAGGGACCACACACAATGACCCCCCGGGGTCAACAGCGACAAATACACAGGCCCCCGCCAGAGCCCGCTGCACCGACGTAGCCCCAGGGCCGGTCACCGATGCTCGGGCACCGGGGACGCCCACCCCTCAGGCCCAGACCCGACAGGACCAGAGGACCCGAGCCCCACCAGGCAGCCACCAGGCCGAGCCGACCAACGCCCAAGCGCCCAGCCCCAGATAGTGAGGGTCCCAAGCACGCCCGCAGGCAGAGGAACACCCACCAGGGGGCCACGTGGCAAGAGCGCGACACTAGGTAGCCTCAGAAGTATCAGAGAGGGGGCAGTCCAAGTCCCAGCCTGACACTTAAACATTCATACACAGACACACTCATTCAGACCCACCCTCATCCTCACCCTCAGTCATAGAAAGACAAACAATAACGACACGCTCCATTCATAATCCCGAAGCACACTCTATACCCCCCAGGTCCAAGACATGTACCTGCTCCCTACATGGGGCAGCCCACATCCAAACCCAGGAGGTAGGCCCATTCATTCTGGGGTGGAGAGTAGCAGACATCCAAGATCCGGCCCACCCCGCGCCCCGCCGACAGGACAGGACAGGACACCCGAGCCCAAGCAGCCCCAGGGGGAGCGCACTGCCAGTCCCGCCCACGGCAAACCCGCAGGCCCCGAACCCCCCCACACCCCAGCACAACCCCTGACGGCCCACCCCCAGAATGTCCGCCAGGCAACCAGGGGGGTAAGAGAAAAATAAATAAATAATATATATATATATATAAATAAATACATAAATAAATAAAATTGAAATTAACAAATCAAGACCCCGACACACACACCCCCGTCCCCAAATGTACTGTTGGTGAGTGTTGTTCTAAAGTGTACTTAAAAAGGAAAGAGAAGGAGCAAAGGCTGGCATTATACCAGTTTCCCCTCCACTCCAACTCTAACCCAAGCCCTAATTGTCTAAATGCATAATGTTGAGTGAGCATAGGCATGGGGGTGAGATTGGTGTCATCCCGCCACCCATAGCCATAGTGCTCAATCCATTCCCTATATGTGACTTTTATGAAGAAGTTTATGAATGAATGTCTAAAGTGTATATAAAATTGAGTCCCAGGTGTTCTGAACAACAGAGATGTAGAACCATTGCAGCACACCCGAGACTCAAATTCCCTACATGTATTAATTTAAGATGAAGAGGGCGGAGGTGCGTGTTGAGGGATGGGGAGAAAAATATCTGCAGGAACAGTGCTCCCACAGCGAGTCAGCTCCCCCGCTGACCCTGCGTACCCCCCCAGCTCGCCAAGGTCCACCCAAGGAGCGAGGAAAAAGAAACACCTCTCCGACCGCCAGGCCATTGAGCCAAGACCAGAGAGGGACACGGCCCCGAGGGCCGCCAACAGCAGAACCAACAGCCCACACCCACCAGGGCCGCCGTGACCCCTGCGAACCGCAGTCAGCCCGCCGTCCAAGAGGGCACAAAATCCCACATGGACGACACGGCCAAGAGCGCCCGCCCAACCGCCGACAGAGCCAGGAAGCACCAAGAACAGGCCCCAACCAGGGCCCGCACACCGGCCAAGCATAGTCCAAGACCATCATCAAGGACATCCACTTAATCCCCACCCCAGAAGAAATACTACACCCACCCTTCATATTAACAACTTTCAGAACACATAACACATTAGACACCCAGGCTGGGTTTGCCCGCCCCCTCCCATTGGCCACCAGTCACGCCCCCAGACACCCACCCCCCAGCATATGAACCCCCAACCCACCAGCGAGCCGAGGGCCCCCGGCCAGAGCCGGGCACCAGAGCGCCAGTCAACCCATGCCCGGCGACCCGCCCACCAGAGCCCACGACTGTACATTTATCTATTTATAAATAAAAAATAAATAGATAAATGTACAGTACTGTACAGTCACCAAGCACTTAGCTTATCCTAACACAGTTTTTAAAGATGAAGGAGTGAGTGGAATTGTCTCCCTCCTCCATGCAGGCTCCATTCCCATAAAGGGAGCTAGCTCCCTTAATGTGAAAGAGAGACAATTAAACTCACTCCTTAATCTTTAAAAACTGTTAGGATAGGCTAAGTGCTTGGTGACTGTACAGTATTGTACATGTATTCATTTCTTAAAAAAAAAAAAAATTATTATTATTTTTTTTTATGGTGATCCTACTTACGAATTTTTGACATACGAGCGCCCCCTAGGGACGGAACTCGCTCGTAAGTCGGGGACTACCTGTACTGCCAAATCACAACAAAATTCATCTCAGAACACTGAACAGAAACTGTTGTATATAAAAATAATAAGTTAACAGAAATAGTCATGTATAAAATAATAATTTAACACTATTTAGCTTTAAACATGTGAACAAGAGAAACAAAACAGAAACAAGGATACTTTTTAAAAAATCATAGATTTTCCAAGCATGTTTTTATTTTTTCTTCTATGTATTTGCAAAAAGGTTACACACATCTGAGATATGAAAAAAAAAATGTTGAGAGTCATGTCTGATATAGTCAAAATTAAAATGGTGTGACTTACTCAGTTGTGTATACTTTGTAAACTCAAATTATTTAACAGCATCTTCTTTTAAAGTTCCTGACACAAGACTCCAGATATCACTAACATTTAAAACTGGTTTGGTTTCCAAGAAAAGATCTGTAAATTTTCACCCCAGAGTTTTGGTTTTGTTTTATTTATAACTTCAAGCCTTGTCTTTTAACAACACATTGTTTAGTCCATTTGCATTTAGCCAGCTTATAGGGAATTTACAATTCCTTTTAAAGGGTTAAAAATATTTAAAATGTATATTTCTTTAAATATCTCATTAATGGTTAGCACTGGTGCCTCACAACAAGAAGGTCCTAGGTTCAATCCCTAGTTTGGACCTGGGGTCTTTCTGTGTGGTGTTTGCTTGTTCTCCTCATGTTTGCAAGGTTTTTTTTTTCTCCAGGTACTCTGTTTTCCTCCCGCAGTCTAAAAACGTTCATGTTGGGCTGCCTTCAGGCCAAGGCATCCCTTGCAAAAGAGGTCTGTGATCTCAATGGGATTTGCCTGGTTAAATAAATGTTAATAAACTGGAAACTTGACAATTTAAAAAAAATGTAGAAAATTCTTAGTTTTATCTGGGGTTAATTTTATTGATTAACTCTTAACAGTGTGGCATGAAAGAATCAAGATTTGTAGCCATTTCCCAACTCCTTTAAAATGATGAACTTTTCATTCATTCATTCAACCTTTATTTATACAGGCTAGCCTCGTTGAGTCATGGGGACTCATTTACAAGAGGGACCTGTCTCACTCACACCAAACAACCATCCACTCTCACACTCACACCTAGGGTCAATTTATGCCTCCTACCCACTGCCCCCTTTGTCGAGCGGCCGAAGCGGCCGGTTTACATTCAAAGTCTATGGAGGAGACGCGTGGAGTCACGGCGAACAAGGAAGCGGCGAGATTCAAGTGATCGAAGCGGCGCGGTGGCAGCCTGCACACGCACGCGCGCGTCGCCGTCGAGCCGCCGACGTCCCAAATGTTGATCTCTGGCGGCTCGACGCATCCGGCAAACAGTCGGGAGAGCCTCGCTATCTGATTACACAACCACAACGGGACTTTTTTCGGACTTTTTAAACTCACCGGATCGAGCCTCCAGGAATTGGAACCAAACTCCGGTAAGAAACGTGGCATTTTTACAGTTGCTGCTGACAGGCTGCTGTCCTCTCCAGTGTAGATCACCCCAAACATAAAAAAAAGTTTTAATCTCATCGAAGACCGTCGGAGGTGCAGTTAAAACAACAACTGAACCCGGAAAACAAGCCAGAGACCCCTCCCTCTGCTACCCCCTAGTGTACGTCATCAGACGGTGTTCAGTGGTTCAGTGGGACCGTGACCAGCGGCCAAAAGGGGACGGCAGGCGCGTTTCGAGTTGTGCAGTGGGTAGGAGGCATTAGAGTCACCAATCAGCCTAACGTGCATGTTTTTGGTCTGTGGGAGGAAACCGGAGTACCCGGAGGAAACCCACGCATGCACGGGGAGAACATGCAAACTCCACCCAGAAAGGCCCCCGGACCGGGATTTGAACCGGCAACCTTCTCGCTGAGAGGCAGCAGCTCTACCAGTTGTGCCACCGTGCTGCCCAAAGCACGCATTAAGCGTACACAATTTTGTTCCACCTCATGTGCCACACTTGGTGTGTGTGACAAATAAAGAACGTTGAATCCTTGGAAGTGTAAATGGTTAGCCAAATATATGGAAAGTGAAAGCTATATAAAGGCCATACATATCATTATGTAAGAAAATACTAGATTGCAGGACTAATTGTAGATTTGGATGATGTACTCTTTTTTTTTTGTTTTTGTGTCTTGTGGGGTTACAGTAACCAGCATAAGACGCTAAAGTCATTTGATTTGATTTGATTTGATTTATTCATTCATTTTATGATTAAAACAACAAAACAATACAATACAATAAGAGAGAAAAAATATATATAAAATGAAAGGCAGCACAAGAAGAAAAAATCTTGTTTTTTCTGCCCCTTATTCTCCAATAAACAATTCATACAGACAACTCCTTTGATTACAAAGTTAATAATCAACTAATTTTATTTTAACCTCCAAAAATAAACACTTGATACAACCAACTCGTATTAATGTAATATTGTTCACTATTTTGGAAATTATAAATGTCTATTCAAACACTACATTGACTTGAGGTATGTCTTCCAATAAAATTTCCCAGTGGTACAAAGATGCATTTTACAATACAAAAAAAAAATGTTATTGAGTTTAGGTAAGGCATTTTCAGCCATTGCCACAACTTTAAATGTTACATTCTCATGTACACATAATAAGGCTTGCAAGGGCTGGACATTCTTGATGAGAGACAAAGAGAGAGAGAGTGAGAGAGAGAGAGAGAGAGNAAATCGAGATAGCTTTTTAAGAATGGGTGAACTGCTGTGCAATCCTTTATTCATTTTCACCTTCTAGATGTTGACATAAAAAAAATAGAAATTCAAGTTCCTATAGCAAGTCAAATATCTTTATGTACAATTTATTTAAAATAAATGTAAAATTATCATTACTAAGATTAAAAATTTAACCAGTTTTGCTGGTGATGATATTCACTGGTTGCTCATTTTCTTCAATAAGGTAGGATTTGGATTTACTATACCTTTCTGATATAGTTATGCAGACATTTCTTGCCAGCATGTATAAAATGTTTGATAATACCGAAATTTAGTAGGTCATACTTGACTTTCAACAGATTTTTTTAAGTTAACCAACTGTTTGCCAGTAGTCATCAGAAGTGTTTTGAAACACAATTTAATGCACTAGAAATTAAGTTTATTTGAGTAAATTGTTTTAGCCACCAAATCATCATTGCATAAAATCCTTTCTTTTTTTTTTGTACTCGGGTGCTTGTAAAATTTCTCAAGTGCACTACTGGTTTATTGTAGTTAACCTTTTCCTCAGAGTGTATCATTAACTCATTAAACTGGAAAGTCATTTTCCACAACTAAAGCTATTTTTAAAGTTATAATGTAGAAGAAGAAAAAAGATTTACTTCCTTGCAGATTTACATTAATTTAAATGTGGTGAAGGCTTACTTTAAAATACAGAGTGTTCCAAGCCCATTACTGTACTGTATATATAACTTATTTTACTCCTAAGATTGTGATTATGCTAAAACAGCACAAGTTTTATCAAAAGAAACCTGTTCAGTTTAAAGATGCTGATTTACAACTTCTGTTAGCATGGAGAAAGCAAAAGGTAAACCTGTTGCAAACTAATCATACAATGTCTGACTTTATAATTAATGTAGCTGACTAGTGTATGTCTTATCTACTATCAACAATAGCTGCATTTAATTTATTTCAATTTATTGCACCCTATCCAAATGTAGTGTAAAACCTGTGATAATGCTTTATAGACAAGGCAAACACTTTGCTTTGTCAGCTATGTCGCATAAGACTTGAAACTTGAACTGTAATTATGCTAATATATTAATGTTGGGATTTGTGAGAATATTTTATTATTCACAGTGTAGTATCCATGCACAGTCTGACCAAACTATCAGGCTGCACAGATGGTTTGGTGTTTTAGATATACTGTACATGACTTCAGAGGCAAGAATCAGTTCATCGTGAAATTACTGAGCTGTCTTTCCAAAGTGTCCTAACTACAGACATCTGAGCAGCTGCACGTTTGTTCTTACGTTGTCACTGTACCTTTTCTGAATAATTATGGTTTTATTTAAGTGCTTATTTATTTGCAGTTTTAAGAAGCTGACATATTCTTAAGCCGCTCCTTGAAGGAAGCATAGAGCCAGTGATTTGTCCATGTGTCAAGACCGCTGATCACGAGTTCCACTTTTTAGGAATGTTTCCCAAAGGACACATCAGTGAACAGAATGAACCCTATGCTTCAGATCCACATCCTCTCTCACCCAAAACGCAAGAGCTGCAAAATAAAATATCACAGAGACGAAATGTGGGACAAAGCCTGTGCAAAAAATGTCCAAAGTTCCCAGAGGATCTGAACGATCTTCCTTCTCATAATCTATCATCAGTCAACTCAACCAACAAAGCTGACAAAGTCACAGCTGGGGAAGACAGAAGTCCTCATTGCCAGGATAGGAGTGTAATTCGTCAAAATACCATGTCTTGTACCAAAGATGATGCAGAGGAGGAGAAGGAGGATGATGATCAAGGCTCTAGTAACCTAGTAGAACACATCCTGAAAGAGTTAAAGGGTATTAACAAGATCCAAGAAGAAATCTCTGACCTAAGGCAGTATCTAACATCCGTCCGAGGCTCAGTTGATGAAGTATCTTGCTGTGTTGATGCAGTGCTCAGTGAAATAGGTGAGCTTTACGGTGGAGCTTCAGCTGCACCTCACCCTAGCCCTGTTTCTCAAACACCACGCATTAGACGAGGAAGCCTGGGTAGACAGAATGCCATTACATGTCTTCATGGAAAAGTTATCAGCCCATTGTTGGATCGCAGCAAATATGGAACAGATTCAGGATTTACATCATCTACTAAATCAACCAAACTTTGGCAAGGGGATGAAGCCACTCTTGGATTAGTCCATCAAATAGCAGACAATAACATGTCCAAGCAGAATTCAAACATGGACATGTTAAGTCCAACAAAACCTGATCTCTGCTACCTGGAGCTTCATTGTGGTCAGACTTACCAAAGCACTAGCTCTTTATCTTCATGCCATAGTTCTAATTATCCTGAAGCAGGCTTCCTTTCTGGTGACACAGAGTGTGACACATGGCCTTCTGTTGGTACACTACACAGTACTGGCAGAGATAGAAGTTGGAGTGAAGATGACATTTCCTCTTGTGCAAATAGTAGAGAAGAGCTGCAGAATGATCAAGATGTTTGGAAGAAGTGCACCATTGAGGGGACACAAAGTAGCTCACCAGGTCATTCCTCACACACCAGCTCTGAGCACCTCTCACTGTTATTTGGACACCAGTACAATTCCCCCTTAAATCCTTCCAGTAAGGTAAACTGGCGACGTCTCACACATGAAGCTGACAAAGAAAACTTGGAATGTGATTGTGCTGCAAACTGTCCATTTTCACATAGCTCTGGTTACCACACAATGGGTCCATGTGTAAATGACCTTGTCAGTGGGCCCTCTCGGAACCTTAGCTGTTCCACTGTGCTGTTGACAGACTGTGATGATGTGTACCTGGAGCCACATTCAACTGGTGATGAATACCCATCGTCTGGGGACACTCTTGATCTTGGGTCTGCTGACAGCTTGGACAGGGAGTGGACAGACCACAGCATTTCCAGAGACAATGTAGAGGAATCATTTTCATATGAGTCTTCAGAAATAGATTTTGATAGCATATCCAAAAACCCCGATGAAAAATTTAATGCATTGAGTTTTAACCAGGTTGGGGCTTTGAGAAAGTTGGAAATATCCAACCCGGAAGAAGTGAAAAATGATGCTGAAAAAGACTGTTCATCGTTCCCAGTCAGGGAAGCTAGTGAATCTAAGGATAACCAGACCAGTGGTCAATCTGCAAAACGGGATGTTGTTTTCAAAGAGAATCTCATTCGATTTTCCTCACCACAGGAGAGCAGTGAGACATGTAAAGTGCATTCTCCCAGCACCCCAGCTGAGATTCAGACAATAGATATTTCACAAACGCATAAAGAATTGGCAACTGATATAGAACAGTCCATCCTTGTCTTAACACCAGACCACATCCCTACAATCCAATGTTCTCTGGGTACAGTGCTCAGCACAGATGAGACAAGGTTGAGTCCAATCAATGAAAACAATCTTCTTGCTGAGGAAAATCATAGAAAGCCAACTGATGCTAGTCATAAGGAACGGATAGCTAACTTTCAGCGCATTCTGAGGGAAAAGAAGCAAACTCAACAAAGACTGTCCAGATCTACTCAAGGGTCCCAGGGGTCTCGTGGGTCTCAAGTGTCTCAGGCATCCCAATTTCAAGAAGAATTTATTCCAGGTATTTTGACATTATTGGTTTTTTCATTCTAATCTGGATCTCAAAATACAGCAAAAACATTTTTACGTGGTCTATAATGTCCTAATTTACCGTAATTAATTATGTAATGATCAACTGAGATGGTGAACTAGTGAAAATGTGATCTCCTAAATTTGTGTGTGTTCATTAATAAAAGTACTTTAACTACAATAAGTACTTATTTGTATGCATAAACATGCATTTTAGTTAATCTTAATTGTTATTTTATTTTTTTCCAGAGTATGGAGGAGAAGATAATCAGGTTATTAATCTAATTTTAGCTATACTGTATGTACATTTGACATTTTTGAGTTTTTTCTTTTTTTTCCTTTTTTTGGGACACGTTTTATTTTTTGATTGCATTGATTATTTGTAAATAAAAATATTAGTTTTTTAAGTACATATAAAACTTTTCGATAAATATGCACTGTATCAGTTCATAGAGCAAAGAGGGAAGTAGCTAAGGCAAAGCAGAGGGCGTACAATGAGTTGTATGGGAGATTGGACACTAAAGAGTGCGAGAAGGACTTGTACCAAAAGACAGAGGGATCAGGCTGGAAAGGATGTGCAGCAGGTTAGGCTTATTAAAGATAGTAATGGTAATGTTCTAACAAGTGAGGAGAGTGTGACATGAAGATGGAAGGATTACTTTGAGGAGCTAATGAATGAAGAGAATGAAAGGGAAAGAAGAGTAGAGGTTATAGAATCTGTGGACCAGGAAGTGGGAAAGATTAGTGAGGATGACGTCTGGAAAGCGATGAAAAGAATGAAGAAGGGGAAGGCAGTAGGACCTGATGACATACCAGTGGAGGTTTGGGAATGTCTTGGAGAGATGACAGAGGTTTTTGACTCAAATATTCAATGGCATATTTGAGGGTGAGAAAATGCATGAGAAATGGAGAGGAAGGAGTCTGCTTGTGCCCATTTTTAAGAACAAGGGTGATGTACAGAGTTGTTGCAACTACAGAGGAATTAAGTTGATGAACCACACGATGAAGATCTGAGTGAGAGTTGTGGACAAGAGGTGACTATCTGTGAGCATCAGTATGGTTTCATGCCAAGAAAGAGCACCACAGATGCCATCTTTGCTTTGAGAATGCTGATGGAGAAGTACAGAGAGGGTCAGAAAGAACTCCATTGTGTCTTTGTGGATTTAGAAAAAGCATATGACAGGGTGCCAAGAGAGGAGGTGTGGTATTGCATGAGGAAATCTGGAGTGGCAGAAAAGTATGTTAGACTGGTACAGGACATGTATGAGGACAGCAGGACAGTGGTGAGATGTGCTGTAGGAGTGACAGATAGCTTCAAGGTGGAGGTGGGATTGCATCAAGGATCGGCTCTGAGCCCCTTCTTGTTTGCTCTGGTGATGGACCGACTAACAGATGAGGTCAGGCAGGAATCCCCATGGACTATGATGTTTGCAGATGACATTGTGATCTGTGGTGAGAACAGGGAACATGTGGAAGAGAACTTGGAGAGGTGGAGGTATGCGCTTGAAAGAAGAGGAATGAAAGTCAGCCGTAGTAAGACAGAGTACATGTGTGTGAATGAGAGGGAGGCCAGTGGAACAGTGAGGCTACAAGGAGCAGAGGTCACAAAGGTGCAGGACTTCAAGTACTTGGGGTCCACTATCCAGGAAAATGGGAAATGTGGGAAAGAAGTGAAAAAGAGAGTCCAGGCAGGATGGAGTGGATGGAGAAAAGTTTCAGGAGTGATTTGTGACAAAAAGGTGTCAGCAAAGGTCAAAGGAAACGTTTACAAGACAGTGGTGCGACCAGCTACAGTATATTGTATGGTCTCGAGATGGTGTCATTGACAAAATGACAGGAAAAAGAACTGGAAGTGGGAGAAAGGAAGATGCTGAGGTTCTCCTTAGGAGTGACAAGGATGGATAAGATCAGAAATGAAATAATCAGAGGTACAGCGCATGTTGAACAACTGGGAGATAAAGTTAGGGAGGCCAGACTGAGATGGTTTGGACATGTCCAGAGGAGGGACAGTGGGTATATTGGTAGAAGGATGTTAGAAATGCAGCTGTCAGGAAAAAGACAAAGAGAAGGCCAAAGAGGAGATGTATGGATGCAGTTAGAGAGGACATGAAGATAGTTGGAGTGAGGACAGAGGATGCAGAGGACAGAGTGATGTGGAGGAGGATGACTCGCTGTGGCGACCCCTGAAGAGGGAAGAAGAAGAAGAAGATGCACTGTATCAGTTATAAAGCACTTTAGATATGCTGCACAAAAGTTTGTTGTCAGTTGTAGTAACATAGGTTAACATGATCAAAACTCATCTAGTTAAAATTTAGACCATTTTAGCTAGTCTAAATTTTCAAATGGGAGCACAATTATAAATTATTTGATATGCACATACAAGCAGAATTGTGGGTTTTGTCCTTACAAAGATTGGATTTGGTTTGTTTCTTCTAAACAAAAATAAAAAAGGTTCTAAATCTGTCAAATTTACACTTCCTTTAAAGGTTCTATTTTAAACTCCATGCATTTAACCTGATCTGCCATTTTGTTTGTATTTGTTGTGAAATGTTGTTGATTTATAGACTTTAGTTGTATATGTTTGTTAGCATTTGACACCATCACATTTTTTTCATTTAAATGCATGTTCTGTAACATCAGAGAGGTAAAACTCAACCAGGATTCACCCTCTTGCTTTTTTCAAATCATGTATTATTATTTTTTAGATCTCTAATGTGTAATAAATAAAATCTTATAGGTCCGAGATGTGGAACCAAGTACTCGACAGGCCTGGGACAAACCAGGGTAAGTTCAGTATTATCAGCCACATTGTATTTGAATTGTTGTGTTGCGTGTTGTTGATCTATTGTGACTTTTGCATTACTGAATGCAAAAACTAGTTCCTGGAACTTTACTGCTGAAAATTATTTTATTGTGTCAGACTTTTTATGTCAATATCTACTTATTTTACTGCTTAATAGTGAATCTGGCCTGTATGGAATCGACAGCATGCCAGACCTGCGTAAAAAGAAGCCCATCCCCTTGGTCAGCGACGTGGTCAGTACCAATCAGTCATTCTTTCCCTAGACATTCTGCATATCGTTTGTCATCGTGTGTGTTTTGTTCTATCTTTTGTGAGCATCTCTTTCTATTTGTTAAACCACCACAGCAGTTACAGTTGTGCTTGTAACGTAAGAAAATGGGATGAGATTGTCATCAGACAGATATTGAATCAGAATGCTAATTTCTCTCTCCCTCCTCTCCTAAACCTGAAACTATTTCCCACAACACTTGAATGCATTCACTCTTCTTGGTCAGGCTATGGTAAGTTATAGAACACAGTTGCAACTCCCCTTTCCCCTCTGAAGTGCAAAATATCAAGTAGGATAGCTTAAACAGTATTTGCTGCAAGTATGTCTGCAGCATGCTAATCTATTTGAATGCACAAAAACATGCATGCATTGTTTTGGTTATGGGAATTCTTTCATCCTACTTGATATAACTTTAGAAAATTTTATCAACTTATTTTACTTTTTAGCTTTGTGTTTTTCCTCACTTTAAAGCCATAAAAATGCCAATATTTCTTAATCATGGGTAAAACACTAACAATACCTCACTTCTTTATGGCCTATATTGGTCTAATCTTTTTCTATTGGCTATTTGCTAATCATTAGCCTCTTAAAACTAACCATACTCATTTGGGTTTTCAGATCATCTTCAAGTCCACAAACGGGATAAACAAACTATACTAACTCTATTGACCACCCTTTTTTAAAACTATTTTCACCATCTACTGTTGTAGCAATATTATGGTGGTGCTCTTGGGTTTGGGTAGGCTATATATTTGTATACTGAATGCAAATTTAGGCAAATGTTCCTTGTTTCCTGTTCAGTCCCTTGTCCAAGCCAGAAAGGCAGGGATCACCTCTGCTATGGCAGCTCGGTCCTCATTCAAGGATGAGGAACTGGTAAGTCAAACTTTAAAAGTATTAAACTTATTTATATAATACTTTTAAGTTCCCTATAAATGAACCTGTTCTATAAACATTTGTTTCTAAGTTCTCTGCTTTTATGTTTTTTTACTAAACGGAATCTGCAACGACCTGCACTTGGAAACTTTTTTTTCCCCGTTTGTAGAAAAATCATGTGTATAAGAAGACCCTGCAGGCTCTCATCTACCCCATATCCTGCACTACGCCACATAACTTTGAGGTGTGGACAGCCACCACACCGACATATTGCTATGAGTGTGAAGGACTGCTATGGGGAATTGCTCGCCAAGGCATGCGTTGCTCCGAGTGTGGGGTCAAGTGCCACGAAAAGTGCCAAGAGCTACTAAATGCTGACTGTTTACAGCGTGAGTACAGTTCATAAAATGACGTGAAGGTGACAAAAGAAACATGAAAAGAAGGGATGGGGCCGATCCGGTATCAGTATCGACCTCCGACACCAGCATAATTTACGTATCAGATTTTTCCGATCCAAGGGGAATATATAAAATAACTTTAAACAAATTAATCACTTTAATATCCACTTTAAAACTAGGAATTAAAAAAACATGTTTTGTGTTAGCAGAATTTAATTGTAACTTTGAAACTTATCCAACATTAATAAAACTTACCTCAAGTTGCCTTTTTGGACATGCATGCATATATGTGTACGCCTTGAATTTGAGAGGAGATTATTACAACCTCATATAAAATCAATTAGGATGATGATATCGGAACAGGATCGGTATCGGCCAATATCCAGGTGTAGGTATCGGGGTCTAATGAAAAGTTGGGTTACAAATTTTCTTTGAAAAGATTTTTCCCAAACTCTTAAACGAGATGTTTAAATATTTTGTATGAACTTATGTGGCAAAAAAATGTATATTTTCAGTTTAATATCTTTGTTCTCTGCTTACTTTTTTTTACATGTTTAGGAGCTGCAGAAAAAAGCTGTAAGCATGGAGCTGAAGACCGCACTCAAAATATCATCATGGCCATGAAGGACAGAATGAAAATCAGGGAAAGGAACAAACCAGAGATATTTGAGCTGATCAGAGAAGTGTTCAATGTCATTAAAGCCATTCACGCACAACAGATGAAGACTATCAAACAAAGTGTGTTGGATGGTACCTCTAAATGGTCAGCAAAGATCACCATCACAGGTATTCCGCTGATCCAAAGTTCAAAAATAAAATTGTAATGTCACTCCTTGTTATTAAATGATCAGTACAGCATAAAATTGTTGCTTAAATTCATGGTTGTCCCTTGTGCATTTATTTCTTGCCATTTTAGTTGTTTGCGCACAAGGACTTCAGGCAAAAGACAAGACCGGATCCAGTGATCCATATGTGACTGTTCAGGTTGGCAAAACTAAGAAGAGAACCAAGACCATTTATGGTAACCTCAACCCAGTTTGGGAGGAAAAGTTCCACTTGTGAGTCATATATTTTTTGTTTTAATTAGTTTTTTTTAAGTAATTCTATTTTTTTAATGTTAATTTTATATCATTTTTTACATTTTTCTGTTTGTTTTTTTTTGTTAGTGAGTGCCACAATTCTTCAGACCGAATCAAAGTGCGCGTTTGGGATGAAGATGATGACATCAAGTCCAGAGTAAAACAGCGACTAAAGAGGGAGTCCGATGATTTCTTGGGTCAAAGTATCATTGAAGTTCGAACGCTGAGTGGAGAAATGGATGTCTGGTACAATCTGGGTCAGTAGGATTTGTTTTCTTTGTACATTATTGTAATTGGAGAGCAAGCAAGTTTATGGCCATGTGAAAAGTATGTACAATAAAATGGCAACAACAATAAATCTTCAGTACATGTATCAGCTTTAATTCTAAATTAACATGATGTCATATAAATGAAGAAATATATGAAATTATGTTTAATTTTGTTGCTAAGACATGCTGTCCAATTAACAGTCATTCATCTGCAATACAACAAAAACTGTAATCATACTGTGTAGGAGCAAATTCCTTGAATGGAAAAAAAAGCTGTGTCATTGTTAGAACTGTTGTTTTCACTGGAATGCAAAGCATCATTGAATACCCGAGTTCTTACCATCAACAATTCCAGTTCAGTTCGGTTTATTTATACAAGGCCAAATTCACATCTAACATCATCTCAGGACACTGACCAAATCACCAGATTGTGTTGACTCTTCACTTCATCGCAATTTCCCATTCTGAGCAAGCACATTGATGACAGCGGAAAGGAACAACTGGAAGAAAGCACCAGCAGAACTGGGATCAGGATGGGCAGCATTCTGCCTCAACCAGCTGGAGAAAGAGAGGAGAAAAACAGTATACAATATAACAAGGATATACATTTAACACTGGGACTACCAGGATTTTTTAATTAGTACAATATTTACCAGATGTAGCCAATTGGCTCATCCCTTGAGATAATGATCAAGCTGCAGAGTTTTCTTCTGAATGTAAATGAAGGGGGATGATGGGTGTTCTTAACAGTTTGAAAATGCCTTGTGGGCTTGGGTCCATTGTTTGCGAATGAATGGCAAACATTCCAATGTAATTGGCTAATGGCTGCACCTTCTGCAACATTTTGGCTGACTGGCAGATTCACATGTGTTGTGACAAATGTAGAAAGGAGATGTTGTGTATATATATATATATATATATATATATATATATATATATATATATATATATATATATATATATATATATATATATATATATATATATATATGTACATTACAACATATAATTTCATTTGAGCTGCTTCCTTCAGGGCGAAGGTACGGCCTTCCTTTATTCTCAAGAAACAGAACAAAATTTTCTTTCATACCACAAGCAATTAAATCAATAAATAATACTAAGGTATCATGACTTACTGAGCACAAATGTCTTGGCTACACCTTCTGCAACATTTTGGCTGACTGGCAGATTCACATGTGTTGTGACAAATGTAGAAAGGAGATGTTGTATATATATATATATATATATATATATATATATATATATATATATATATATATATATATATATATATATATATATATATATATATATATATATATATATATATATATATATATATATATATATATATATATATACAGTATCCCTCGACTTATGGTGGCCTCGACTTACAACGTTTCGGCTATACGAACGTGTGTAGAAATGGAACTCGTTCGTAAGTCGGGGATCACCTGTACAATCCCACCTTCAGATAAAAGTGGCCAATACAGGTAGTCCTCGACTTACGGCGTTTCGGCTATACGAACGGGTGTAGAAATGGAACTCGTTTGTAAGTCGGGGATCACCTGTACAATCCCGCCTTCAGATAAAAGTGACCAATACAGGTAGTCCTCGACTTACGGCGTTTCGGCTATACGAACGTGTGTAGAAATGGAACTCGTTCGTAAGTCGGGGATCACCTGTACAATCCCGCCTTCAGATAAAAGTGACCAATACAATCCCACCTTCAGATAAAAGTGGCCAATACAGGTAGTCCTCGACTTACGGCGTTTCGGCTATACGAACGTGTGTAGAAATGGAACTCGTTCGTAAGTCGGGGATCACCTGTACAATCCCGCCTTCAGATAAAAGTGACCAATACAATCCCACCTTCAGATAAAAGTGGCCAATACAGGTAGTCCTCGACTTACGGCGTTTCGGCTATACGAACGGGTGTAGAAATGGAACTCGTTCGTAAGTCGGGGATCACCTGTACAATCCCGCCTTCAGATAAAAGTGACCAATACAATCCCACCTTCAGATAAAAGTGGCCAATACAGGTAGTCCTCGACTTACGGCGTTTCGGCTATACGAATGGGTGTAGAAATGGAACTCGTTCGTAAGTCGGGGATCACCTGTACAATCCCGCCTTCAGATAAAAGTGACCAATACAGGTAGTCCTCGACTTACGGCGTTTCGGCTATACGAACGGGTGTAGAAATGGAACTCGTTCGTAAGTCGGGGATCACCTGTACAATCCCGCCTTCAGATAAAAGTGACCAATACAATCACATATATATATATATATATATATATATATATATATATATATATATATATATATATATATATATATATATATATATATATATATATATATATATATATATATACAGGTAGTCCCCGACTTACGAGCGCTCTAACTTACGAGGATCCAGACTTACGAGCTGGCAAATTTTTGGAAAAAACGCAAAAAATACTGAGTTTTTCTGTGTTTTTTCACCACAGTTCGTTAGCTAAACATGTGGACACACGTTTCCGATCATTTTTATGCACTCATAAGCAGTTTTTCGATGAAAAACGAGTGTTTGTAGTCGCGCTAGCAAAACCGTTCCAACTTACGAGCGAAATTCCGGACTTACGAGACACGTGGCGGCCGTTCCAAATTACGAGATTTCCGTGTTACGAGCGCCTCGTTGTAACGGAACTCGCTCGTAAGTCGGGGACTACCTGTATTCATATAGCGCTTTCCAGCCCCCTGTGAGGGACCCCAAAGCGCTTTACAATACCAACCATCCACCCATTCATACACACATTCATACACCGGTAGCGGTGACTGCCATGCAAGGCGCCTTCCAGTCCTACCGGGAGCAACTCGGGGTTAAGTGTCTTGCCCAGGGACACAACGACACATGGTGTGAGTAACCGGGATTCGAACCTCCAGCCTTCCGATCGGGGGACGACTGCCATTACCACTACACCACGGCCGCCCATAATATATATATTATATATATATATATATATATATATACATATATATATATATATATATATATATATATATATATATATATATATATATATATATATATATATATATATATATATATATATATATATATATATATATTATATAATATATATATATATATATATATATATATATATATATATATATATATATATATATATATATATATATATATATATATATATATATATATATATATATATATATATATATATATATATATATATATATATATATATATATATATATATATATATATATATATATATATTTATATACACGATCCTGTGTACATACTCTCGTTTTCATCACATGTACCACATGTGGTGCAAATGACGATAAAGACTCTCTGACTCTCTGACTCTGATATATAAATATGCCCCCAAGGCCTCATCCACACCAACAGAATGGCCTCATATACATACCAATGGCTGCAAAAATGCTAATTCAATGAGCCATTTGACTAACTCCCATGGGAACTATAGTTAGAATATCCGAATGGCTCACATGTGGTAGTGCTAGTGTTAATGTTTAAATGCTCTTAGAGATATGTTGCATAAAGATGGAGTCTCTTCTATGATTTACTTCTTTTTTTTAAATGCCTCCTCTAATCCTGCAAGCACATCCTTAGCAACAACAATGGATGTCATTAGCTTGTATTATTTCACATCTATTAATATTATTATACTGTATATATTTTTTGTACCCAATGTTTTTTTATTCTCGTTATTGAAGTTGTTAAATCTCAAATCATTTTTTTGTAGATTTTTTTCATAAAAATTAACTTTCTCGAGGCTTGTATTGCTTTGAATAATAATACACTCTTTATCTTACTATTGTATGTTAAAAATTGTAAATGACCCTTAACATGCTAATTGTAAAGAGCTTTGTCTTTTAAATAATTCTTGTAAAACGTGTGTGTGTCTGTGGCACTACTATTTAAAAAGAAATGCATCAGTTAGTTTGACCAGTTTTGCAAAATGCACGGTCCAATCCAAGCATTTTAGTTTATCCCTCTTTTCAGGCACTTTCTTTGCTTACGCTACTTCATTTCCTTAATCCTGATGCGAAATTATCAAGTGGCTGCACTTCAGTCGGAAATTGACAGTTTGGCTGACGTACAAATTACCCTTAATGATGTCCCTGTCAGGGTTAATAGTAGGGGTGAGCCACCAAGCCTTCCACTTCCAGAGAAGCTCCAGTGGAAATGTCTTTGGTAGTCTGGCACAGATCAACACAGCCCACTGCCATTGTCTCACGTACGATCAGCTGGAGGACTTCTATTAACACAGCCGGTTCAGCACTGCCATCAGGCTGTAGAAACAAGCCCCCCAACAATAGAACTGCCATGTTAAGAACCTGTAATTAGTGTTGTGCTAACAGATCTGGTTTAATGTCCGTCCTTGAATTTGGAGTTGAGTTATGAATCGAGATGGTGCAAGTGTTACTACAGTGTCTGATTGACAGCGTTTGTGTCTAATAACAGAAAAGCGGACGGACAAGTCAGCCGTGTCGGGTGCCATTCGCCTCCAGATCAATGTTGAGATCAAAGGAGAGGAGAAGGTGGCAGCGTATCATGTGCAATACACTTGTCTGCACGAGGTAGATTGAGCACGAAATGCAGCATCTTACACACATGTATTTCTGATCTATAAAAGCTGCTATTTCTCAGATTTGTAACGGCAGCAGTTCATTTAAATTAGAATCAATGTGTCCATTGCAGAACCTCTTCCACTATTCAACCGATGTGCTCGGCCAAGGTGTGGTAAAGATCCCAGAGGCTCGTGGAGACGATTCTTGGAAGGTCTACTTTGAAGATGTGGCACAGGACATAGTTGATGAGTTTGCCATGCGTTATGGGATTGAGTCCATTTACCAGGCCATGACGTAAGTCTTGCATATTACAGGTAGTCCCCGAGTTACGACGCAGTTCCGTTCCTACGCGCCGTCGAAAATCATCCAAACGGCACCTCATACGTACAGTACTTTATTTTACCAAGCACTTAGCCTATCCTAACACAGTACCCTACATAATTATCAAAAACCACCTACATTTAAGAGCCATAACGAAGGAAAAAAAGAGTTAATAACCTACTGGTATGCTGGTGAATTCTTCCTCCGTCTTTTAGCATGTTAGCTCGTTGCACCTCCGAGCTCTGCAGCTTCCTGCTGCTTCACGCGGTCCACAGCGTTTACAGCAAGGTCCGTTAGCATGTTAGCTCTTGCTCCTCCAGTCCAGCTCCGCTGTTTCTGCCGACACCATCCACCCGTCCATCCTACAGTAAGCTCCGCGTCCATCCTACAGTAAGGTCCGCACCTTTTGTTTATGATATAAAACCGTCCTCCTAACTCCTCTGCTCTGGTCTGCCTGTCCAAGCAGTAATTTTCCACTGACTGCATCAAGCTACTCTCCCCCCTACCTCCTGTAAACCTGTAAATTTCCGCTGTCCTTTGCCGAGTTTCAGTACCATATATTTTGGTGTAAAGGCGCATAAACCGCGTAACTCGAACAATGCTTTTCAATGGGAGGGCGTTCGTAACCGCGGAACGTCGTAAGTCGAGGCCGTCGTAACCCGAGGACTACCTGTATAGATAACGTTATCGTTTCCCTAACTGTCTCCCCATGTGTTCCTGTGTATATCTACTTCTGTCATTTTGTGAAGCATTGTAACAAAGCACCTCCTGATTCTCTTGTCATTTACTGATGGCTTTAGAATTTTTTGTATTGAGCGCTTGTTTCTGATCTTTAGAATTATTTTACCGGGTAGGTCCATTTAAAAGTGTTGTGCTGTATTTTTCTATAGGAAAAGTCACAATCAAACGAAAATCAAAATCAAAATCAAGTCATCAAACGGGTTATTCACTAAACTCTCGGTCATGTGCTCATACAGTTTGCACTACTTCTCATACTTGCACTAATGTTTGTATTACATCACTGCCTATAATCATAATACTGTTTACATTCTCTGTTTACATTTATTAATACTGTTTACTTTTATTACTACTGCTTACATGTAATTACTACTGTTTACATTTACACTACTCTAATATCTACACCACTGCTGATACATATACAGTGTGCTCTGAACGGTCTTATTTAGGGATGCCCAATGTGCCTTACTGCATATGCCACTTTTTGCCTCTATAACAACATCAACTACTACCTCATACATATACTGTGTACATTAACTCATACGCTGCTTTGCCACTTTGCAAATGTCAATGCTAGAAACCTTTAGTTTATTTTAGTTATACTTTTTATACTCTTTTTTTATACTAGTATGCAAAAACTCAGGACAGTATTATGTTCATTAAATGTTTAATGTTTTAGTTTTAGAGTTGGTGTAAATTTTCATACTCTTATACCACTATGCAAAAAACTCAGGACAGTGTTAGTTTTACTATTTTATGCTTATGTCTATTATTATATGTTTCAGTGTTTCAATGTTTAGATGTTTACTGTTGCACCGAGGGACTGAGAGAAACGCAATTTCGGTCCTGTGTATGTCCTGTACAGTACATATTGCAGATCTGACAATACAGTTGACTTTGACTTTGACTTTGACAATCTCTGCTCAGGTCCATTTCATAGAAGCATCATTCACAATAAGCACACTTCAGTGGGCTAGCATTTACCCTAACTTACCATGTAGATGAAAGATAAATGAAATGGCCATTTCTGGTAGGAATTGTTGTATTGAAACAGGATGGTTGATAGGGTACAGTCTGTCCTTATTGGTACACTCTGAAGAATCACTTAAAATATATATGCAAGTGTGAACAGATAAAACATATGAAAGAGGAACCATGCTGGCAATGTCTTTACCAAGCTCTGATTGTGCCTTTCTTTCCAGGCACTTTGCCTGCTTGTCAACTAAGTACATGTGTCCTGGAGTTCCTGCAGTGATGAGCAGCCTGCTGGCTAATATTAATGCCTTCTACGCTCACACAACTGCATCCACCAATGTGTCCGCCTCTGACCGTTTTGCTGCTTCTAATTTTGGGGTTTGTACAGCTGTTGCACACATGAAAAGCATCACATTCTTTTTTTTATATCTGCCGCTGTCCAATCATTGTACTTCTGTAAGATTGTGCATAGTCTTACTTTTTTGGTTCTTTCTTTCCTATACAGAAAGAACGCTTTGTTAAGCTTTTAGACCAGCTACACAACTCCTTACGCATTGACCTTTCTACATATAGGGTAAGATTGTGATTACAGCTGATACTATACTGCCACTTTGTCCATTTTATCCTATTATTTCATAAAATATAAAAAGCCCAACTTTAGTTACATATGCAATCTAATTAGAATAAACATTTATTTTTGTCTGTAGAACCACTTTCCTGCCAGCAACAAAGATCGTCTGCAAGATTTGAAGTCTACGGTGGACCTTCTAACCAGCATCACCTTTTTTAGGATGAAGGTTCTTTAATTGTCTTTATTAAATTATTTTAGGTGGCATTTTAATACTTATAAGTGCTTATGATGTGATGTTGCAGTTTATTGCTGAAACCAATAAATCGACTGCTTAGTCGTGTTGTAACTCTATTTGGCACTTGATGAATAACATTGTGTTAAATTGTCAATTAAGGTTTTGTTAAAGTTGCTATCCACATCTGGTGTTCAGGTCCAGGAGTTACAGTCCCCACCCAGAGCCAGTCAAGTTGTGAGGGACTGTGTCAAGGCCTGTTTCAACTCTACATACGACTACATCTTCAATAACTGTCATGAGCTGTACAGCAGACAGTACCACCCTGCAGAAACGGTGCGTTAAATGGAACTGTTAGTTATTTCCAAAAATTTATTGGGTCCAGAAGCTAATAGAGACCTATTGGAACTGAAACGTTAGATCTAAACATAATTGTCTCTGCAATATTTTATTTCTCCAATCCAGAGCAAGGAGGAGTTGCCTTTGGAGGAGCAGGGTCCGAGCATCAAGAACTTGGACTTTTGGCCCAAGCTCATCATGCTGATTGTCTCTATCATAGAAGAAGACAGGAACTCCTACACACCTGTGCTCAATCAGTCAGTCAATCCACTTTATATATTTGTCAGTTTTACATTAATTTCAAAACATGTTTTTAAAAAGCTTATTTTCAGATTTTCCTTATAACCAGTGGTGTAGTCTACGTGATACGTGGACATACGGAGTATACCCACTAGAAAGCTTAAGAATTTCAGTATACCTACTTAAAAGTGCCCAATAATACATGAAATAGTAGGTACGTGTCATTGATATGTTAAACGGCAGTTACCGTATTTTCTGGTGTATAGGTCGCACCGGTGTATAGGTCGCACCATCCAATTATTACCAATAGATTGGAAAAATCCCTAGATAGGTCGCACCTACGTTTAGGTCTGTTGCAAATGTCTGCCACAGGAGCGCACAGCAAGGCTTATAAGAAGATTAACACTTAAAAACAATTATTTGTTTGATAAAAATTATAGCAAATATGTGTCTGAGCTGAACTTTTCCTTAATAAATGAACGTAATTGTGAAATGAGCTGGATTTAAAAATTTGTTTCGCCGAAAGTGATAACAAGCCATATTTAGGTCGCAGGCCTTGAAAAAACCATAAGAAGGTGCGACCTATACACCGGAAAATACGGTAAACGCTTCCGTAACAACCAATCAGTATGCAGAGCTTGTTTATTATATTTGCTTATTCAGTGAATTTTTTTGTATAATTAATGCTTCTATACTTACTACGTAATACTTGAACATGTTTTGCTTTGATACTGTTTTATAAATTCTATAACACGTTTTTAATACAAAGCCAGCTTTTGTACAAAATTTGTTGCTCATTTATTCAAATATAAGCCTCAGAGAAATTTGGAAATGTTCAATATGCTTAAAACTCAAAATAAATTGAGGATTACAGTACATTGTATTAACCAGTGTATTTTGGTTTCTAAGCACAATGTACGGACTGACCATAGTAAAATTAGTTTTATGTTGGACGTTGGGCATTCACGGTATGTGGCTTCAGCGGTGTCCAACGTAAAACTAACTTTACAACAGTATACCCAAAACTGTAGACTGCACCACTGCATAATCATTAAATCATGATGCAGGAATTATTTGTCTTTTCTCGCTCAGATTTCCTCAGGAGCTAAATGTAGGAAAGCTGTCAGCTGAAGTCATGTGGACGTTGTTTGCTCAAGACATGAAGTACGCTTTGGAAGGTGAGTCTTAGAAAATGCAGATTAGTGTCTGTTCATTTGTCACCTGATGGTTGCTTTGTTTGCAAAACTGTGTTCATTCAAAATAACTTGCATGGCAGCTTTAAAGGTATTGTGACATAATTTTGTAAATTTGAATATTTGTCAGAACATATATATCTTATATCATTGAGCTCTGGTCGTTTTTGCATAATAAATTATAAATATATTAAATTTTTATTCCAAGTTATGGTAGTTTTTTTCTCTGGGATACGCCCCTAAAAATCTGCGCATTTCCGCAAAACATCATCTTGACGTGACAACGGGAAGGCACGCTCCAACGTGCATTTAAATAATAATGGCGGAGCATGTCCTATCGCGTCTGAGATATCATTTTGAGACAGTAAATCTTCCAAAACTCTCATTAATAAACCCTCCCTGAATAAAAAAATTACAGATGTTACCTGATGGCGCAGACATAATTTAAAAATGCATACATAGCAACGTGTTTGCTCCGGGCTCTCGGCTAATATTTTTAGAAGCTATCTTGGCTAACAAGAGTCCCTGACACCGGTCACGTCTGAGATATATCATTTTAAGACAGTAAATCATCCAAAACTCTCATTAATATCCCTCCCCGAATAAAAAGAAAC
>JBBPBX010012359.1:27408-54200 GCA_038048925.1 Garcialebias charrua | reverse complement strand
TCAAATAAAACTAAGGCCTTTGGATCCCATGAGCCATTTGTGGTCTGGGGAAGGTCAAACTGTGGGTAACTCCTTAGTGAGTCAAATCTGTTAACTTAAACTAAATTCTGTAATTGGCTATAATAATAATTGTTTCTTTAAACTTAAAATAAAATTCCATTCTTACTATCTAAAACATTTGTATTTAATGGCAAAAAACAACACAACAACAAATGATTTCATTCTTCAGTGAAAATGAGTAATCACTCACTTTGATTTGAGGTTAGTTTTCAATTAGTAAGTTATTCTTAATTAGCATGATCATCAAAGTGAGTAGCAGGAGACGGAGACGTTTTATACTCACCTAAAATACTTTACCTTTTCATAGTCTGTAGAAAAAGTCTAAACATACATGCAGACATAGACAGACATATACGTACAGACAGACATACAGCCATAAACATATATATATATATATAGACATACAGCCAGACATACATATAGACATACAGCGCTGTAGTAATGAAGAATTTACTATACAAACATTTGGTTCATGTTCTCAAAATAAGTCCAGTCTATAGTCAGGGTCAGTCGTGTTTTAAAAATATAGAACCACCACATTTCAAAATCAACCTTTCAAATCAACCTTTTGAATAGATCCAAAACTCCAGGGCGTCCCCCATCTTTTTTCTCTTTGGATCTGTTAAAAATAAATACCTGTTTATCAAATGACATATACAGTACCTGTTTATTAAACAACATATATAAAAGCAATGTGGTTTGTAGGTTTATCTGATTTATCCTACAGTACAACGTGCTTCTTAAATGATCCTTTAAATGGCTATGCTGTTGAATATAAAAATCTAAAAAGTTATTTTTTGTATAACTGATCATCTAATCAATGAATGAGCTGTTTCCTTTTATGAGCCTTCATTAATGTTATTAGTGATATATTCTTTATTATTATTAGTTATTTCGTTTTTGTTTTGTTTTACCTTTTGTTTCACTGTCTGCTTGGCTTGTTTCTATCGTACAGAACCTTGGTTGGCCCGCGTCAGCCTAAGTGCTCTATAAATAAAGTGGTATGGTATAAATAATCTAAGATCTCAAGCATAAAGCTATAAAAATTGTTCTAAAAATCTCTTAATCAATTCCTTTGTGGAAAACCAGACCCACCAAAATGCACTCAGTTCAAGGACAATTGCTATCCTTCCTTCAGCTCCACAAAACTTTTGCATGAATGTTTGTGGAGACACAAATTTAATCTGCAAAAGAAAATATAAACATTAACTTGTTTCAGGGTTATGAGCTGGGATCATTATCTCTGTACCATCACGAAGTTACTGGAAGCGGAAAAATAAGTCGTCAGACCCACATAAGTACAATATAAACTACAAATTTTGTGGCCTTGCTTGTCTAGCAGGCCATATCATGAGAATGTGTTTCATTAAATAAAATTAATCGTAGCAGACTGCAGTTTTGAAACACGATACCAGGATTATTGACAGATCTTCACAGATCCATACGGGGGGCATGACCTTTTGCTGGTGTTTTATTAAAAAAAATTAATCATAGCAGACTGCAGATTTGAAATACTATACCAGGGCATTGACAGATCTTCACAGATCCATACGGGGGGCATGACCTTCAGCTGGACAGTTGGCGTGGGTGACTTCAGGACCTGTTCTCATTTTCTTGTTGGAGAATGTGCTCAGACCACTCTTGTCAGAGCATCCAGTGACCGCATATTCTGGTCATGTGTGTTTGATGACCTTGTTCTGACAGGTTTTTGACAAAATCTTTGCCTTTGCTTTGCTGACAGTCTCTTATCTTATCTTTGTGGACAGTCTTTGTGGACAGTCTTTGTGGACAGTCTTTTGCTTGGATAAAAGTCCAGTGCCCTCGTTCAGTGCCATTGTTTTTTAAGCCCCTCGAATGTTTATTTTGAGCAGGGCAGCCTGGGAGTCCAGCCTTGGTGTTCTCGGTGAAGTCAGTGAGCCAACTTCTGGACACGCCCTTAATATCAAATCTGATCCGATCCAATCAATAACCACAGTAGTTTGTGATTCAAAAATTCAGACGCTGCATGTGTTCTTTGACATGACCCTATCTTAATATATGTACTAACCATGTGTTCTGCAAAGTGTCGTGAGGTCCTTCAGACTCACGTTTTCCGCTCCACAAACATCGTGAGGCTGCTTCTAAAATAAATAAAAAATGAGAAAATAGAAAAATGTAAGAATCCTTAACAAACCAGGTTTAAAGTAATCATGTTATTTCTATAAGCATTTACCTTAAATAGAGCCACCTCTGCAAGTCTGGTTTGTACAATGGAATTTTAAAATGTTCATTTACATAAAAGTGAATTTTCAACAGAGGCATCCTTTTAATCTGATCTGCATAACAGATCTAAAATCATTAATTTACGTATGAGTAAAATTGTCAATTTAACCTGAAACTAGAAATTTTACCACTTTTCAGTGGTTTACTTATCAAAAGTTAAAGCATGGGCTGGAAATGGTCATAATTTATGCGAAACAACACCAAAATTAGGTTTTAACAGTGAAATGTGTCTTTCACTCCTGGCGAGTTGGCTGGATTCTTGTGCGTATTTAACCTACTTGCTGAAAAGTTACTTCTAATAAAGCATTTTTATTATTAATCATTTCAGTCACATTATATAACTCTTAAAAGGAAACAGCTCTTATAATCTACTTAACTGTGAAATAGCTTTTTTAAATCGATAAAACATTTTTAATGTATGCAAAAATCGTTTTAAAATGATGAATTTAAACTGAGCGTTTCAACTTACAATCTAGTCAAAAATCTATTTGACAAGAATATATATATTTTTTATTCTTTATAAGTGTCAAAGTTTTATCAATTTAGTTAAACTTTTAAAAGACAGAATTTACTGGCAAGTCTAAAAATAAATTTCTGCTAAATTTTTCTAAGACTTGTTATCCTAAAATGCCTAAACTTAATTTTGATCTGATTATGGTTGTTAATTTAAATTAACAAGCTTATTATAAAAGTTTAAATAGTCAATAATTGTAATTCAATGCAGTATACCTGTAATACTTTCTCTACTTCCCATTTATTTTGCATTAAATCCAAATATATTCCGTGTTTTATCAACATCCTATGCGACTGCTATAAAAACATCCAGTTCCTCTCAACTTCACCTCGCAGTAACAGACTCTACTCAGAATCTGAAAACATGAACTGAACCTCTCTGGATGACCAAGATAAAACTGTTTTTGTGTCATGAATTTTACTTTTCTGTTCCCCTCAGATAATCACAGGTGTCTGTGAGCATAGTTGCCAAGTCCGCTCATCATAAGCTACTCTGGGCTCTTTGTTTTCTGTAGTCGCTTATTGTGGTTACTTGGGCTTACTTTGAACGTAAAGTCGCTTATTTGGGCTTGTTATTCATTTCACTTTATTCTTCGTCTAGTGACAAGACCACGCTAAAATTAGCTCCAATAAGTGGGGAAATATGGGGAAATAATATAATTAAAAAATGGGAGAAAAAGGGTGCACACTTAGCATGGTTAGCTGTCCAATTTTTAGTTTATTTTTACTAAGTTGTACGCAGCTTTCATGAATGTCTATTGTTGTTATTGTCAATTGTTGTCATCACTCTTCGTTTAAAATTCAGATCTCAAATGAGTCCCAGAGGTTTAATGGGATTAATCTGTATAAATATGCAAAATGTATCTTTATTTTTTAGAGTGGCTATGTTTTTCAAAGTGTTTAGCATAATTTTTGCCGTTTGTATGCAACGTCATAATAAATGTATGTTTATACTGGTTAAAAACGGTCTTAGTTTTACACAATGGGGTGGGTTGCCAGTTGGGCTCGTTTTGGGCTTGTTTTGGGCTGGTCGCTTGCTTCTGTCGCGAGATCTGGCAACACTGTATCAAAGTTCTCATGACAACAAGGCCTCCTGAATTCTTGCCTCGTCATCATTCAGCTTTTTCGACAGAACTATTTCGATAAAAATTGGTAAGCGAATTCTCAGTTTCTTTTTGCAGAGAAAACAATTTAGAAACGTTTGGTTTCACAGTACAACGGCATTTGCACTGTCTTCGGACGGACGAAGCTTTTAGCTGGCGGCTCCGTTAGCATTAGCTTAGCTTTCATTTCCGATAAAAAACGTAATTTTTGGATTATGTAAAATCGGATCTTTCTTCGTCAGATTTTCATGATAAAAACGGATCTGTCCGCTTGGTTCAGCGAAACAATTTGGAGTCTTTCTCGCTAAAATTTTATTAAATCGGACCGCTGATGTGGGCGCCAGGCCTACTGTTAAAACGTCCTAATTTAACGTTGTTAAGCCTTTAAAACCTAAAGTATTTGGATTAGAATTTTATAAACTAGATTGATCAAATACTAAAGTCTTTTTGTCGCATTCGGCTACATTCATGATTTAAAAAAAGTATTTAAATATTTATTTTATATTTAACCATAAGTTTTTAGGTCCTGTATATCAGAGATGATTATGTAACCTTTTATAACTTTTCTTAATAGCAGGAAAAATACAATGGGAAATGTTTGCAATCAATCCTCTCTCAGTCACGTTTTAAATGGAATGCTGAAGTAAGAAAGTAATAATTTGTATTTGTGTGTCCTCAGATCCACCGAGAATTCTTCAAGCAAGTCAATCAAATTTCTTGGTTTGTAAAATTATTTAAATAAAAATTTACTTCTTAACATCAACTTTAGTTCGTGCGCCTTTCTTTTTTATTCATCTATTTTTTATTATTCTGCTGTTTCTACTATGTCAGCACAGATAAGTAAATACATATAAATATTCACACAGACGGGGGAAGATGGGGGGGTGGGTGGAGGGGTGGAGAGGGAGTGGGGGAAGGTTGTTAGTTTCTGCTCTGAAACTAACATTTTATAATGAAGGATAAAACAGCTGAAACTGTTTGTTTTGTCACTTAGCAAAATAACTCATGATCCACTAAATTATTTTTCTGTAAACCTTCAAAAGTAATGAACGGTTGGACATCTACATTTAATTAACTTTTGTAGCAAACCCAATGAACCAAGCTTGCCTTTGCCAAATTATCTGGAGGAGGTGCAGGCACAGCTGCATCCATCCAAGGCTACTACTGTACTTGTTTTAAAATAAAACAAAAACTTATCAGATGCTTCGCTTCCCTTGACTCATTCTGCCATATTTTTTCTACAGACTGAAGTTCTATCTCTTTTTTGCCTTTAGACAGACAACCTGTTGTGTACAGTATTTATTAATATATGTGAGCAAATTAATGTCAAACTGGAAAACCTTTTAGATCCAGTAATCACACTCAGAGCAGTTAAACACAGAAAACGCTGCAGGCAGGGAGGAGGAAAGGCCCACAGAAAACAGATAAGGCCAGGAGCCAAACTACACACGCACACACTGAGGAAATTGGGAGAAAGAAAAAGCCAGAGGTGCAGGGCTCCAGAAACACATACACATAAAAAAGGACTAAACAAATACAGTACATAATGACGCGTCAAATATAAAAATAAATGTTCTTGTCTTAATTTCTCTTCTTGTCTGGCCGGACACACTAAACGTCCAATTTTAAGGTCTGGCAGCCAGCCTCACATTTCTGGTCTTGGCGTATTTTTGGCTGCCCTCGCTTATAAATCACAGAAATCTTGGTTCTGCCAACTAGCGTGTGCGCAAAATTCGCCTAGTTATCGAAAAGCAGACACCTCATTCAAAATTTCAAGTCATCGGCTCAGGGTGAACTAGTTCCTGTTACTGTAATCAAATTGTTTTAAAAACAACATATCAACAAACACATATCAACACTCACGTTCTTGCTGACCTGTGTGGATGTCTGGAAATCTCCGCCAACCCGACCCTGATCTCACCAAATGGACAGAGGAAGCTGGCCAGAGACAAACCCAATCACTGGACTTTCTGTCATATTTACCGTGCCATCAGGAGCAGGTATTGGGAGAATGGGTTTCGGCACCATTATGATGGGGATTTTAAACCCCTGTTACCTTAATAAAAATCACACTAGATAAACAAGAGAACAGTGTTAAATCAGACAAACAACCTTGTAAGGGGGAAGGGCTTTTTAATGTCTTTTGAAACTTAGTTTGGTCTCAAATACATTGTTCAGCACAATTCCGAATTGTACTGGACATGACAAGCTATTTAAACAAGAAGGAGGTGGAGTTTGACAGCTCTGACGTCTTACAGATAAAACAAACAAGTCATGGTTCTGATCAAACAAGAACATCTAATCCAAACATTTGTCAAGGCTAGAAGACTGTCTTTTCTGTATCAAGAGAAAAGCAAACAACATGTTTGTACTATCAAATATAAGTGTTTAAAGGGAACAGAGAATATTTGATATAAGTGAGCTGGGTTATAATTATTGGGTCAGAGTAATTAGTTTTAGATGATAAATATTGAACATCTCCATCAATGTGTCTGAGCTGAGCTTTTCTTTAATGAATGAATATAATGGTCAAATCCGTTAGATTTAAATAGTTTCGCTTGTCGGGTCTTCCAAACGTGCGTGCGCGAAGCGAAAACCTTCATCTCTTTAAAATTTAACAAGATAAACACCTCAAAAAATATATTTGTTTGCTGACATTATAGTAAATGTGTGTCTCAGCTGAACTTTTCTTAATAAATGCACTTTGACGGTTAAAACATGGCAAAATCTTTGAATCCAATTCAAAATTCTCATGTACAGTATGTCTACAAATCGCTGAACAGTCTCGCCCCCGCCTATCTCTTGGATCTGATACACCCATATGTCCCTCCACGTGCTTTGAGGTCAGAGGATCGGGTACTCTTAATAGTTCCAGAAACTCGCCTTAAGCGCAGGGGTGACAGGGCGTTCTCTGTAGCAGGCCCAAGACTCTGGAACGAGTTACCGCTGCTCATCAAACAGGCCCCCTCCCTCTCGGTTTTCAAATCCCGGTTAAAAACTCACTACTACTCCATTGCTTTCAATGCCAGCTGATTTGTATTGGATCGTTTTATTTATGATCTGCAATGTTTTTATGTTTTTCGTGTTGTACTTCATTGTCTGTGTTGCCTGTTGCGTGTTTGTTTGTCCAGCACTTTGGTGTGGACTTGTTCCTGTTGAAAGTGCTTTATAAATAAAATGGTATGGTATGGTATGGTAAAATGAAGCCAACGAAATAAAGCGTCTTTTAAATTACTACACACTAACCCGCCTATAATGATGACAGAAACGCCTTTTTATTTATTTATTTATTTATTTATTTATTTATTTATTTATTTATTTATTTATTTATTTATTTATTTATTTATTTATTTATTTATGTTTATTCAAACCCACAACAAGAAACCTATTGCCTAAGAGAGGGCCGGCATAATGCACGTGAAATTTACTCCAGTGTCTCTGGCCACTCCCAAGGGTGGAGAGGTGCTGCAGTTTTCCTGTTTTCTTGACAGTGTGAAAGTCTGTACTTCCTCCTCTATTTCATCATCCATCCCTGGCCACCACATATATGAATGTGCCAAGCCCTTCATCTTGGATATGGATGTGTAGAATGTAGGGGTGTAACGATACACAAAACTCTCGAGACGAGACGAGACAAATTACAGAATTCACGAGAACGAGACGAGATTTTAATGTTAGTTCAAGAAAACTTCAAAGATCGGTTTTATGCCGCAAAAAGGCTTTTATTCTGTTTTAACATGTATTACAAACTCAACTGATGTCTTCATTTTACTGATTGAATCTCCTTAGACCTTAGAACGTTCAACTTTGTTTAAAAAAATAGATATTCACGCAGGACTTTCCAAAAATTGAACATAAATATCCGCATCAGCACTGAATCTGCAGCCGTCACTCACCAGTGTTGCCAGATTGGGCGGTTCACCACGATTTTCCTTCTGACTTTTGCGGGTAAGGAGTGCTTTGGGTGGGTGGTGTGGTGTAACTGTATATTTAATACAGGGATGCACGAGTGTGACGTCATCAGTGAGGGACATGAACGTGTTAAGTTTCGTTTCATGGTGTTGAAGAATAAAGCCACGTTAAGCTAGCAGCCGAACTCACGTGTATAATTTAATAACACGACATGGTGTCAGAAGTCCTGTAGCTACGTGGAGTGAAGCCTGTCAGTTTGTACGCCTGCAAGACAAAAAAGAGGACGAAATGAGCGACGGAGAAAACACGAGCAGCGGGACGGGGCAGCCGACAGCAGCGGCGCTGCAAAGAGGTGCAGCGGGCCCAGGACCATGTGCTACGTTCAACATCCAGCCGCCGGAGTCCTTCGACTTTGCAAAACCGCAAGAGTGGGACAAATGGATCAGAAGATTTGAAAGATTTCGCCTGGCAAGTAACCTAAATGCAAGCTCAGAAGAGAATCAGATAAACACGCTGATCTACTGCATGGGTGACGAGGCGGACGACATCTTGCGTGGGCTAACACTGACGGCTGCAGATAGAAACACCTACAAGGGGGTACGTGACAGCTTGCAAAGATTCTTCATTGTAAAGAAAAACGTAATATATGAGCGTGCTAAGTTCAACATGCGGAGACAAAAAGAGGGGGAGTCGGTGGATTCGTTTGTGACTGTGCTATTTGCGTTAGCTGAACACTGTAACTATGGGGTGTTACACGATGAGCTAATCAGAGACAGACTTGTTGTTGGACTATTGGACAAAGGGCTCTCTGAACGCATGCAGCTGGACGCAGAACTTACGTTAGATAAAGCAGTGAGGATGGCACGTCAAAGCGAGGAAGTGAAAAAACAGCAAGCTTCGCTGCAAGGACACTCCAAAGCACAAGCTAGTGATGATAAGTTTGTGGACAGAGTCAGAGAGTATAAAAATGGCAAGTTTGCTAAAAATAAACCTCCTCAGCATGTCAAAGAGCAAAACAACAAGGGAAAAGCTTCACAGTCACAGTGTTTGAAATGTGGCAAATCTCCATCACATCCTAAACGTGACTGTCCTGCAAATGAAAGCAAATGTCACATGTGTGGCAGAAAAGGGCATTATAGCCGTGTGTGCAGGACACCCAAGTCAGTACATGAGGTGGAAGAAGAGGATGAAGACGCCATTTTCCTTGGCAGCATCACAACAGATGGTGATCCTTGGTTGGTGAAAATTAACATTCTCGACGAAAGTGTGACATTTAAAATCGACACAGGTGCCGATGTCACTGTTCTGCCGCACGTCGTGTTTCAGAACATATTTAAAGACAGTCCACCCATGCTCCAAAAAGCTGCTAAACCACTTTTGGGGCCAGGTAGGAGTCCACTTGATGTTGTGGGCGTTGCCAGGCTGCTGCTACAGAGAGGTGGGAAAGAAGAGATGGAGGAGGTGTACATTGTTCGCCACCTGCACACTGCATTGTTGGGAAGATCTGTGAGCTGTAGGCTGGGGCTAGTTGCACGCCTAGACAGTGTTGACATAGAGTCACTAAAACAAACCTACCCAAAACTATGCAGTGGACTTGGAGAGGTACACCAGCCATATGCCATAAAGCTAAAACCAGGGGCAGAACCGTTCTCACTAAAAACACCAAGGAGGATCCCATTGCCATTAACAGACAAGGTCAGACAGGAACTGTCCCGCATGGAAAGCCTCGGTGTGATATGTAGAGTCGAGGAGCCAACGGACTGGTGCGCTGGCATCGTGGTGGTGCCTAAAAAGACAGGGGCCGTGCGAATATGTGTGGATCTAACCAAACTGAACGAGTCAGTACGTCGAGAGAAATTCATCCTGCCATCAGTGGAGGAAACACTTGGAAAGCTGGCGGGAGCAAAAATTTTCAGTAAGCTGGATGCTAATATGGGGTTTTGGCAAATTCCCCTCACAGAAGATTCAGCAAAACTAACAACATTCATCACACCTTTTGGACGTTTTTTCTTCAAACGTTTACCTTTTGGCATAGCATCAGCTCCTGAGCACTTTCAGAACAGGATGGTGACAGAAGTCACAGAAGGGCTCGAAGGAGTGGTGTGCCATATCGATGATGTGCTGGTGTGGGGATGTACTCAAGAGGAGCACGACACTCGCCTGCATGCAGTTCTGCAGAAAATCCAGAAGGCAGGTATCACGTTAAACATGGAAAAATGTGATCTGTCTAAGACTGTTGTAAGTTTCCTAGGTCATGTGGTCTCTGCCAACGGCATCAGCCCAGATCCAGGCAAGACTGAAGCTGTGAGGAAGATGAAAGAGCCGACAACAGTGAGTGAAGTACGATCCTTTCTGGGGATGGTAAACCAGATGGGCAAGTTTATTCCACAGCTGGCGGAGAGAGACAAACCCTTACGTGATCTCCTGTCGAAAAAGAACTGCTGGATGTGGGGCATCGAGCAGGCAAAAGCTTTTCGAGATCTGAAGGAGGCACTGTCATCACCACCAGTTCTAGCTATGTATGATCCTAATAGGGACTGCAAAGTCTCAGCAGATGCATCATCATACGGGCTAGGAGGAGTGCTGCTTCAAAGATGGGGTGAGGAGTGGAAGCCGATAGCTTATATATCGCGGTCTCTCACACCAACTGAGCAAAGATATGCACAAGTGGAGAAGGAGGCACTGGGTCTGACCTGGGCTTGCGAGAGGTTCCAAAACTTCCTGATTGGGAAACATTTCCAACTGGAGACGGATCACAAGCCTCTTTTAAGTCTCTTGGGGTTGCAACCACTAGATTCCCTACCTCCTCGAATCCAACGTTTCAGAATGCGTCTCATGCGCTATTCCTACTCAATAGCACATGTGGCAGGGAAATGTCTGTGGACAGCAGATACGCTGTCACGAGCACCGGTTGAAAGAGGTGAAACACCCACAGAGAAAGAGCTGTTTGAGGACACAAACATCTACGTAGATATGGTAATGAGCAATCTACCTGCGAGTACTGCCTATTTGGAAGAACTGAAGGAGCAGCTGCAGAGAGACAGTGTGTGTGCGCGCGTGATGCAGCTGTGCGAAGAAGGCTGGCCCACAAGCATCAATAAAGAACCAGCACTAAAGTCATACTGGGCTGAAAGATCCTTCATTACAGTTCAAGATGGCCTACTGCTAAAGGGACAGAGACTCATTATTCCCTCTACAATGAGAAATGATGTTCTTGCTAAACTGCATGATGGACATCAGGGTGTGGTAAAGTGCCGGGAGCGGGCACGACAGTCCGTGTGGTGGCCAGGCCTCAGCCAGCAGCTGAACGAGTTGGTTCTTAACTGCAGGGCATGCTGCCAGGAGAGACAGAACCACAGGGAGCCCCTGATGACAACACCATTTCCAGGGCGACCATGGCAAAAGTGTGGAGCGGATCTGTTCATGCTAGGGAGCAAGACTTACCTCCTAGTGGTGGACTACATGTCAAGGTATGTGGAGATCGCTTTCCTAAACCCCACAAGGTCAAATGATGTGATCCTCCACTTGAAGTCAATTTTTGCACGTCACGGGATCTGTGAGACTTTAGTGACTGATAATGGGCCACAGTTCTCTGGAGCAGCCTTTGCTGACTTTGCAGAGTCTTATGGGTTCCGTCATGTGACCAGCAGCCCAAAGTACCCTCAGGGGAATGCAGAAGCTGAGCGTGCAGTACAGACGGTGAAGGGGCTGTTGAAAAAATCAGATGATCCGTACCTCGCTCTGCTTGCCTACAGGGTTACCCCACTCCAAAATGGATACAGTCCAGCGCAACTCCTTATGGGAAGGAGGCTCAGAACCACTGTGCCTATTTTCCCCTCATTGCTAAATCCTGCTCTTCCTGATGGGGATGCTGTTCAACAGAAGGAAAAGGAGAGAAGGAGAAAAGATGCTCAACGTTATGATCAGCGACACCGGGCACAGGATCTTAACAGACTGGCAGCTGGACAGAATGTGTGGGTTACAGACCAAAAGACAGCTGGTACTGTCATTGGAAGCCACACTACACCCCGCTCATATCTGGTGGAGGGATCCCACGGGATTATAAGGAGAAACCGGCGTCATCTTGTGGCCATGCAGCCTTTGCCGGAGCAGAGCACCTGCGGTGCAGCTGAACATGATCCGGGGAGTCCAAAACAACCTGCTGCAGCACCACCTGCAGCATCACCACATCTGAAGGTTCCAGAGACACCATCCACTCCTTTCAGAACCAGGTCTGGGAGAGCAGTGGTAAAACCAACCAGATTAGACTTGTAAATTTTGCAGATTGTGCAGGACTCAAAGTAAAAAAAAGAAAAGAAAGTGTTTGTTACTTTAAATGAATATGCTGTGTTCATTATTGTTTTTTTTGCATTGTTTAAATGTAAATGTGCATGCCTCAGAGTTTAGAGTTAGTACAGACAGCACAGACTTTATTTTCTGACATTCTGTTGAAAATTTAGTGTTCTAAGCTAAGAGTAGTTGATGTGTGTCTGTTGTGTGTGTGAGCATGGTTTGAGGTAAAGATAGGAGCAGACCTTCCAGCCACAGGGGCAGAATAATCCCTTAAGGTTCTGCAGGATCAATGGCAGTCTACCCATTGATTCTAGAAAGGGGAGATGTGGTGTAACTGTATATTTAATACAGGGACGCACGAGTGTGACGTCATCAGTGAGGGACATGAACGTGTTAAGTTTCGTTTCATGGTGTTGAAGAATAAAGCCACGTTAAGCTAGCAGCCGAACTCACGTGTATAATTTAATAACACGACAGGTGGGACTCTATCTGGCAACACCGGTCACACCGGTGTTTACACAAGTGTGTCTTTACATTCGGGGCAGCGTCGGCAGCGCCGGGACCCTCCATCAGTAGTTGGGGCGTCTTCTATAGCAACTTCATCCGGCGAAGCCATGCTGTCCGTGACGCTGACTTGCTAGGGGCTGCTAGCATTAGCATTAGCGACTCGCGAGACAACGTTACCTCTCAACGAGAGATATCGCGGGAGTTTAATATCGCGAGACCTCGTTACACCCCTAGTAGAATGTAGTTGTTTTAAAAGGGTGGACATTCCCTTCTTTGGAACAACCACTCTGGCTCCCTACAGTACACATCCATCTTTCACACTCAGCTCTAATCTTCTCTGACTGTAGGCCTTGAAGTGGACATTCAGTTCAAGCCTTGAACTGAATGTCCACTTCCTTGGGCCAACCCTTTAAACACCACAATAGCACTTGTGACAGTACTTTGTCTTTAGCCGTCCACTGCTTGATCTGGGCTGTTGTGACTGGAAGATCGTCCAGCACGTCCAACATGAGGACCTGTTCTGTCTCCTCCTCCTCTTCTGTCTGTGGCAGTGGCAGTCGACTCAATGCGTCTGCGTTGGCATGAACTTTGCATGGGTTTGCATACTGTTATATTCATAAGCTCTCAGCAGGGTAGCCCACCTTTGCACCCTCGGTGATCCCATGTGTGGCACTGGTTTCTTTTCATGGAAAAGGGACATCAGTGGCTTGTGGTCAGTGATGATTGGGAATTTCCGACCATATGTACTTGTGAAATCGCTTGATTCAGAATATGATGGCTAACCCTTCCTTGTCGAGCTGTGAGTAACATTTTTCAGCCGGGGTTAATGTCCTTGACATGAAACCTAAAAGGTTCTCACTCCCATCTTCCATCATGTGACAACACGGCTCTCACACCGTACAGTGAGGCATCACATGCAAGCACCACGGGCCTCATGTACAAAGACTTGCGTGGACTTCTTACTGAAACGTGACGTACGGTCAAATCCAGAAAACGGCGTACGCACAAAAAAATCCAGATGTATCAAACTGTGCGTACGCCGGAATCCACGCACATTGCTTTTGTACATCACAATCAACGTGGAATTGAGCGCACATGAGAGAGTGGCCGACTCCGCCTTTGACACGCCTCCATATAAATATGCAAATTCATTTAAATATGCCCTGCACCAGAGGAATGTCGTCTTGTCCCATCATGCATCACGTTCTTCAACTGCTAAAACAGCTAAAAATAAACAAAAAACAAGAATTTAAGCTGTGCAAAACTATTCAGTCTTTCTGTTTTTTATATTTTTTGCAGGTTTTCATTTAAATATGCCCTGCACCAGAGGAATGTCGTCTTGTCCCATCATGCATCACGTTCTTCAACTGCTAAAACAGCTAAAAATAAACAAAAAACAAGAATTTAAGCTGTGCAAAACTATTCAGTCTTTCTGTTTTTTATATTTTTTGCAGGTTTTCATTTAAATATGCCCTGCACCAGAGGAATGTCGTCTTGTCCCATCATGCATCACGTTCTTCAACTGCTAAAACAGCTAAAAATAAACAAAAAACAAGAATTTAAGCTGTGCAAAACTATTCAGTCTTTCTGTTTTTTATATTTTTTGCAGGTTATATTCTAATTGCGTCCATGTGGATGTAATAATTGTTAATCATGTGTGTTTGGTGTGAACAATAATGATTTTCACATCATGAACAGTTTCTCAGAATCACCTCTAAGTGTCGCCAATGGAACCAAAACCACAGAAACGTGCGTACGCCAGCCCTGGAGTTGGCGTGGGGCTGCGCACATTTCCACGTTCAGTTCTGTTTTGATACATACGGAGTTTTGCGTGGAAAATGGCGTACGCAAGGTTTTTGTGCGTACGCACAGAAACCTTGCGTGCGTCACTATCCACGCAAAACTCCGTATGTATCAAAACTGAACTGAACGTGGATATGTGCGCATTCCCACGCCAGCCCCATGGCTCGTGTACGCACGTTTCTGTGGTTTTTGTTCCTTTGGCGACACTTACAGGTGATTCTGAGAAACTGAAGCCCCACAGTCTGTGGTTGACTTTAAGAGCGGCTTGAAGACCTTTCTTTTCAACCGAGCATACTATACTCCTCATGATTCTACTTTTGATCTTAGCTGATACTGTTGTTGATTTTAATTGTTTTATTATTTGTTTTATTGACATTTAATTCTGTTGCACCTTGTAGCACTTTGAGATTTTCATTAATGAAAAGTGCGTTATAAATTGAATTCATTATTATTATTATTATTATTATTATTATTATTATTATTATTATTATTATTATTATTATTATTATTATTATTAACTGTTCATGATGTGAAAATGATTAATATTCCCACCAAACACACATGATAACAATTATTACATCCACATGGACGCAAATAAAGGACGCGCAAAGTTGTGCAAAAAATACATTTAACAGGAACGGATTCAGCCTTACTGGAGGATATAATAAATAGTGTAACACGCAGAGCATTTATTTATAAACAGATATAATTTTCTGATCTAGGATATGGCTTATCAGCCGTTTTCAGAAATAATCATTTTTCAGTTTGGCACTGCTGCGCTCTGGAGCAACACAGGAGCCGTGCATCACGCGTGCACATGCAGAAGCAGCGATCAAACTGTTCCCGAGCTTTCCTGAGGGAGCTGGCAGGCCGATCAGGGCTGTCCAGTCCACACAAAGCCGATTCATGTCCAATGGAATGTCTCATCTATATGATTCCAAAGGCTGAGTGGTCGCGCTTTGGAGCGCGCGCGCACCCTCGCCGGTGTTACACGGCAGCTGGAGGTGTTTCATAATCTGCGTTTATTGTAGATTTCTCCAAAATGACACGTGAAAGTACACCATATATAACTTGTAGGAGAGTAAAAGCTTCACAGACAAACAGACTGCGCACAAGGCTGCGGCGCGCGCAGCGTTTGGAGACTCCAACATCACGTCATGTCATGAAAACTCTCCACTGAGACGCACAGACCCGTTTCTTCATATCATCTATTAAATAAACAAAGATCTATGTTCTACCAAACATCTAAGTTCCTCTGTGTTTACAGTAATTATGGTAATAAACTCGTGCGCAAAGTTAATATTTTCACTCAGAATGAATGGATGAGCCGTTGCGCACCAAAGCAGGGTGCGCGCACACACAAATACCGACACACAATCACTCGTTCTTTGCGTGATAAACACATTTTATTACTATTCTTACTTAGGATTTTTTCCTCACTCATATTATATTAAATTCATTATTTTCCTGAATCTAGAAATCATTTCTGATCGCGCAGGGATCAAACAAACATGTCCTTCACACATGCAGGAAGTAATTTGCATCTGTTTAACATATGTAAATGAAGGCGTGTCAGGGGAGGTGTCTCACGTGCGCTCAGTTCCACGTTAATTGTGATGTACAAAAGGAATGTGCGTGGATTCAGGTGTACGCACGGTTTGATACATCTGGATTTTTTTGTGCGTATGCAGTTTTCTGGATTTGACCGTGCGGCACTTTTCAGTAAGAAATCCACGCAAGTCTTTGTACATGAGGCCCCTGGTCTTTGTCTGCTGAGTAATGACAAGATACTTTGACTGATTTCAGCAGCTGTTTAGATAAGTTAATGCTTTCTCCTCTTCTTTAGTCCAACACCATGGAGCTTCTTTCCTCAACAGCTGGTGTAATGGTGCCAAGCATGTGGCGAGGTTGGAAAGAAACTTGTTGTAGTAGTTTAGGACAGTGGTTCCCAATCTATTTTCCTCAAAGACCCCCCTTCTTACTTCTTAGCCAATCTGGAACCCCCCAATCCCTCACTACTCTCCTCTCCCAAAAGACTCAATCAGATTAATCTCTTCATCTCTTTTCATCAAATTATTAAAAGAATAAAGTAAATATAAGTACAAATTAATATTATAAGTAATAGTAGTGTATAAAAAATAGTTACAAACTTTTATTTATAAAAGGTATAAACTGGTAGTTGTACAACAGAAACCAGAACACTGTTTTGAGAATTACTCGCATAACTTTTCTTTAAAAACTAACAGAGTAATTTTAAAATCAGTCTTTAAAAAAAATGCAGTTTTGTCAATATATCTTCCTGATCCTTTCATGCAGCTGATTTTTCAAATTTCAGCTATTTCATCTATTATGTCCTTGACAATAAATAATAAAAGAAATTACAAGAAACTCTGACTTCATTTTATCCACTGCATGAGTTCCACACATCAACTCAGGCAGGTGGGTTTCAGAAGGTTTCATCAATATTGTGCAGATTTTTAACCTTAGAGGTTAAATGTGAACACTCAAAAGATGCTTCTGTGGCTCTGTGCCCATCACTACCTTCTCTTTCAAAGGCTTTCTGATGTCAATTGCTTTTTCCTGAAAATGACTTTCACTATCACCAATAGTAATAACAATGGCCCTCATGCACGAACCATTCGTACGCACAGATTTGTTCTTAAACTGTGCGTACGAGTGATTTAGGATCATTTGTGGCATTCAACAATGTTTTCGTATCCTACGATTTTTTTCAGATACGAACAAAATTTACGAGTGGTCCGGACCTGTCGTATATTTTAGGAGCGTCAGTCTGCTGTCATCCAGACGGAATTTCTCCACTAATAACTTCATATTTCGTTATTTAGAAAATATTTAGAGTTTAAAAAAGTCACGCACCACAATTGTTCTTGACAATAGGTTCTGTTTGAAGTCGAATTATAATTTTAAATGTAATAATGACTAACGGATTAAAGTATTTAAATTAAAATCAATTTGTTATCAATGCCGTTTTCTAACACTACAATATCAATATGAAGATCTCAAACTGAAACCAACTTAAATTATGAATTAATTTAAGTTTAATTTGTCTCGGTAACGCAGACTTCGGTAACGCAGACTTTACATTGACCTCCTCCTGTCACAGTCATAGCTGTCAGATAGCTCAATCAGTAAAGTGTTGTGTTGCAGTGCTGAACCTTATGGGTTCGAGTCCCACATGTGACAATTTTTTTTTCTCCTTTTAATTCATTCCAGATTTAAAAAACACAAGAAAACTATTTACAATACAACAAGAAATGAAGCATAAAGTCTTTTTAATCTGGAATGAATAAATAATCTAAAGAAAGAAGGAAATTAAAAAAAATAGTCATACCTCGTGGGACTCGAACCCACGAGGTCTCGATAAGCAGTGCAATGCTTTACCCAGTTGGCCACCAGGTCGCGTGTATATTTTAAGGTCCACATTTCTTATAAACAAACATTCTTTGGCTTTAGTTGGTCATTTACTCCCATGAGTGACGCTGCTAATAAGGACAGATTTTCTTTTCTTGACCTCAGAGACAAGAACTTCAATCTCCGCACCGGTAGAGTTCTTCTTTTTTACTTTTCGCTGTCATTTTATGAACGAACACGTTTTGCCTCTGAGGCAGGAAACGTAGCCTTATATGGTGTTTTGAGGGGTGGGAATTATGTAAATAACCTCTCCGCGTGCACGCGCAGGTTGATAGAACAGGTGGGATTCATCATATTTGCGCAGCCATTTACACACTTTTCCTGAGGATAGAAGAGTTTGTTGAATCTGACGTGGCATGTTCGTACGAACGCTTCGTACGAACAAAAGTAGGAGAAATTTAGGATAAAGATACGAACATGTTTGTGCATGAGGCCCAATGTGTGTGCACCTAAAAATGTCACCACAATATTTGGTTTTCTTATGAATGTAAAGTATTTCCATGTGCAGCTGATCCTATTTTCAAATATATGTTATATTTTGTTTGCGGTTCGGCAAGTTAATATGCCTGCATTTTTATAGTGTTTTTCTGAGGAGCGGTGATGACGAAGCGGAACCTTTGTTTTGGGGGGGTGCGTTGCTTCCAGGTTGGTTTTGGGGACGGACTTCCGGTTGGCTTCACATGCTTTCTGGATCTAAACGGCGAAACAATGGTCGTCATCTTTGACTCCTAATTTTATTATTCTTCAGATGGTGTGTCATCACTGTTGCAGCAGTCCTGACACTCGGGACCTGTAACAGATTGTGGGGGCTCGTCCGGGATCAGCACGCCACACATCCATGGGCTACTGCTGATCCAATGATACCGACCACCAGGACCTCTCGTGCTACACGTTCTCAGTGCCAGGAGTGACCCAGTGTGCAGAGGTGAGGCCGGTAACCAGTGAAAAGGGTGTACCCGCCTACAGAGTGCAGCACTGTGGACTCAAGCGGCCGAGATCAGCAAGATGTCTTCCGGTGAGAGAAAACAACTTCTTTGGAGCATCAAGAAGAAGTTACACCAGCTAACAGGTAGTGAAGCCCACCTCATCGCAACTTCTCTTGGAGACGTTGAAGGACTGGACTCTAGTAAGTTGATTCAAGACGATGAAGAAAGTTGTGTTGAATATTTGACTACCTACCTGTCATGTTCAACAATCCTGGGTCGGGAGGACCAGGGTTTGCCATTATTAAAAAGACTAGAATGTATCATAGATGGGACTATGGTGAATCGTGGACAAACTACAATGTCTTTTGAAGCTGAAGCAAGTACAAGTGAGCAGGCCATTCCCCGTGTTCAGCCACAAGGCGGCGATGGCGGCGCAGACCCACAGGGACTGAAGCCTAAGATATAGTTGACGCGTCGCATAGGGCGCGTGGCCAAAGTGACGCAATCGCGAAGTCCCCGCCCCCGCGCTTTGGCCAGCGCGTTGGTTTCGCGCGTGGTCATGCACCTCCCAGATTTTGAAGCTCCGCAAGCCTAGCGCGCGCGCCGAATTGATTGACAGGTCGGGTGTGGACCTCACCGACAGCCTTCACGCCAGAATCTGCAGCTGTCTGCGCCGCTGTGGTCGTGGAAACGGCGTCGCGACGCATGGAGGAATGTTTTTTATGTGATTCAAATGCATTAAATTCCCCGAGCGAGCGGAAAGCCATTTGTTTTTGTTGTGTGATTTCAAACAGTTCTTCTTCTACGGTAGATTTCTTCTTCTACACCCTTTCTTGCAACATATGCACAGGTTTTAGAGCAGGGGTCACCAACATGGTGCCCGCGGGCACCCGGGTGCCCCCAAGGACCATTTGAGGTGCCCTCTGACCTGTTCTAAAAATAGCACAACTCACTACTAAGCTGCATTTAAAATGTCATTTTATTCAGTTGTTATTCTTTTTTTGTATTTATATATATTTTTAAATGTCTATCTTAAAAATATGTTTTTTATTAAAAAAAAAATCAATTTACGCTTTGTTATTTCTGAAGAGTTTATCAAACTGGTGCCCTTTGTATGACTTCGTACCCACGAAGTAGCTCTCAGTTTGAAAAAGGTTGGTGACCCCTGTTTTAGAGGGTACTGCCACCTGCTGGTCAGTAAAAGAACAGCACTTTGCCATGCGTTGCCGTTTCACACTATAAACGCATGTACAGTGCGCTCCAGCTTGCGGACCAAAGCGCGACTATATCCGAGGCTTGAGTCCAACACCACCTCACACCAGCCAATCTCGCAGTCAGCAGGTAACCTGGGCATCAGTTCCACCAGCTACAGGGGACCCACTTGTCCCGACTCTCCAACCCCATCAACCTCTGTGCCCACCCCAGTGGTCTGTCCCTCATTCAGAGAACGTTCCAAGTTACACTGGTGAGAGTATGATAGCCATGAAAGATTTGCCACTGCTGTCACGCAGAGAATTCAAAGTGCATGGTGGAATGATTAGTGACACGACATCAGAAATTGGGTACAACAGCATCTGTAAACAGATAGATGAGGGTCTCGAGGAGAATCACACTCCAAATGAGGTGATTAGAGGGGTGCTACGTCTTGTTAAACCAGGTAACTTCAGAGATATGTTAACAATAAAAGACGATCTCACAGTTTCGGAGCTTAAAAGTTTCCTGCAGTCTCACTTAGGTGAGAAAAGCAGCACAGAGCTCTTTCAAGATTTAATGTGTGCTAAGCAGTTTGAAAATGAGACGCCTCAGCAGTTTTTATATAGAATGATTGGACTGAAGCAAAAGATCCGGTTCTCACTCAGACAACCAGACTCAGTCGTTAAGTACGATATATCCACAATTCAGTGTGTCTTTCTCAACACTATTTGCCAGGGCATGGGGGAGAAGTACGACAGTGTCCGCAGAGACCTCAAGACCCTCCTGGGTGACCCCACTGTCAGTGATGAGGCACTGCTTCGCCAAGTGATAAAGACCACGGCAGAGGAAAGTGAGCGGAAGCGTCGACTTGGCCGTGGTTCTACCATCAAAGTGAGTCATGCCCACACAACAAACAGTGAGTTGAAAGAGCAAACAAAGGACGACGTGAAAGTAAATCAGATTAATAATGACTTCACACTCCAAAGACTTAGCGCTCAGGTTGAAGCACTGACACAAGCAATGGAAAACCTGAAAGCAAGGACAGTTCATGTTCCAGCACCAGAGCAGAGGAACTCAAGCCTCCAACCAGAGAGAAGATCTCAAAGAGAAAGAGCTGTCAGAACTGTGCTTCTCAAGTTAACCCAAACTGTAGCCACTGCTTTGTCTGCGGAGAGGAAGGGCATCGTGCTGTAGGGTGCCTGAAGAAAACCAAGCCGTCGGGAAACTGAAGACGATCAGAGCAGGGGGACCACCTCTGATCGGCAAACCTCAGCAGTCCCACCCAAAGAAGAGGCCCAAAACCACTACTGACAGAGAGATGTTAGGTGCATGTTCACAAGGACGTGGGGCGGCCGTGGGACAGTGGTAATGGCAGTCGACCCCCGATCGGAAGGTTGGAGGTTCGAATCCCGCGTCCGCTCACCATGTGTCGTTGTGTCCCTGGGCAAGACACTTAACCCTGAGTTGCTCCCGGTAGGTCTGGATGGCGCCTTGCAAGGCAGGCTACTGTATGAATGGGTGTATGAATGGGTGGATGGTTGGTATTGTAAAGCGCTTTGGGGCTCCTCACAGGGGGCTGGAAAGCGCTATATAAATAAGCTCCATTTACCATTTACCAAGGAACTGACAAAGAAACACCACGTGGTCTAGTAGCTCCCCTAGTAGGTCGCCAGTCCCTTCTGAAATGTATGATGGCAGGTTACCTTGTAACGGTGGTATTAGACACGGGGGCGGGGGTAAGTCTTATAGATCAGGCATGGCTAAATAGATACTTACCCGGACAACAGATTAGATCCTTAAGTGAACTGATGGATGATGATCTTAATGTGAAGGCAGTCACGGGGGACTCAGTACCTTATGATGGATGGGAAGTTGTAGTCAACCTTGAGGGCAACGATGACCCAGACCTATCAATACGTGTACCCTTCCTTGTGAGCCGCCTTAAGATCGAGAGACCCATAGTAGGCTTTAATGTAATCCACGAGTTCATTAAAGACAATGGGGGGAACTACAAACTTATTGAGCTTATTGGTAGAGCCATGGGGACTGACATCTCTACTGTAAGCACCCTAGTAAGTTTCATCCAGACTAAAGAGCATCCTATACATGAGCCAGCTACTGTAAAAGTAGGGTTCAAAGGGGAATAGTCTATCCTAATCAGGTGGCTTACATTAAGTGTAGAGTCCCAGACAGTATTAGCTCAACAGAGTCACTTGTGTTGTTTGAACCAGTACTAGATAATGCCCACCTTGAACAGCTTAGTGTTGGAGCGGGACTTTTACAGATAGAAAAGACAGAGAGGCCGTATATTAAAGTACAGGTGTCAAACTATTCCAGCCGGAGTGTGACACTACCCAGTTCAACAGTTTTGGGTTCTATTGAGCCTATTGCAAAAATAGTTGAGACTGACCAACCCAAAACCCCTTGTGAAACAGCACCAGTCTCCACCTGTATTGTTGACTCGGTGAGCAAGTCTAGTCAAGACCAGGAGCCATCCAATACTGCCCACTGGCACCCCCCAGTGGATATTAGCCACCTAACACCAGAACAACAAAAGGAAGTAGAGCAAATGTTATTTGAGGAATCAAATGCTTTTGCCCGAGATGATGGAGACATTGGAAATATTCCGAGTTTGAACATGACCATTAACCTGACAGACGACATCCCAGTCCAACGCACATACACATCCATCCCCAAGCCATTATACAAAGAGGTGAAAGAATACATCCAGGACTTACTGGCCAAAGGCTGGATAGTCAAGTCAAAATCACCCTTTGCTGCACCTGTAGTGTGTGTGAGGAAACGGGATGGCACGCTAAGACTTTGCATTGACTACAGACAGTTGAATCAGAAGACCGTGCCTGACCGCCACCCGCTTCCGCGCATCCGGGACCTCCTGGACACGCTGGGCGGCCACAGCTGGTTCAGCATTCTGGACCAAGGTAAAGCTTACCACCAGGGGTATATGGCTGAGGGTTCACGCCATATGACTGCCTTCGTCTCACCCTGGGGGCTATATGAGTGGGTAAGGATTCCTTTTGGTCTCAGTAATGCCCCCGCTGCTTTTCAACGCAGTATGGAAGAAATGCTAGACACCCTGCGTGATGATTGTTGCATTCCATATCTGGATGACATCCTTTGCTATTCAAAGGGGTTCACTGAACATGTTGAGGCGCTGCGCAAGGTCCTCAGAGCTCTTCAGCAACATGGGGTTAAGCTTCGCCCAACCAAATGTGAACTGTTCAAAGCAGAGGTCAGATATGTGGGTAGGCTGGTTTCAGAAAAGGGGGTCCGAATCGATCCAAAGGACTATGAAGCTGTCAAGTCACTCAGTCAGAAGACGCCAACGAACGTGGGTGAGTTAAGAAAACTGCTTGGGTTTTTAAGTTATTATCGGGCCTACATTCAAGATTTTTCCAGGATTGCTAAACCTTTGTACAGCCTCCTACAAGTCAAAGGGAGTCCTGAAAACACTCAGACCAAGCCCAAGAAAACCCGAAGTGCTCAGCTGCCCTCAAGGGCTCCTATCAGCTGGACAGGTGAGCACGACCACATCCTGAGGCAGCTCATTGACACTCTGTCCGACCCACCTGTGCTTGCCTACCCCGACTTCGAACTACCCTTTGTTTTACATACTGACGCATGTGAGAAAGGGCTCGGGGCTGTGTTGTATCAGAGGCAGGGGGGAAAATTAAAAATCATAGCATATGGCTCAAGAACTCTGACCCCAGCTGAAAAAAACTATTGTTTACATTCCGGTAAGCTAGAGTTCCTAGCCCTTAAATGGGCCATTTGTGAGAAGTTCAGGGATTATTTATTTTATGCCCCAGAGTTCACGGTGTATACCGACAATAATCCCCTTACATATGTAATGAGCACTGCAAAGTTAAATGCGACAGGACATAGGTGGGTAGGAGAGCTTGCAGATTTCCGGTTTAACATCAAGTACCGACCTGGTAGAGTTAATGTGGACGCTGACACTTTGTCACGCCTTCCGCTGGACATTGATAGTTATGTTGGAGAATGTACAGAGGAGCTTAGCCGAGACATTGTTTGTGCAACATGGGAAGGGAGTGAGGTAGCAAAGAAGAGTGATGTTGCCTATGTAGCTGCCTTAAACCTGGCTCAAGACATTGGGTCGGACACTAGGCCAGACGCACCAGCCTTACCTAGCATTAGCCATGAAGAGCTAGTGAGAGCACAAAGACAAGACACGACAATTAAAGAACTCCTCAGGTTAAAAGAGACCAAACCCACACTAACTGACAGAGACAGACAAAATGCAGATGGGTTAGTGCGGAGGTTAATGCGTGAGTGGGGGAAACTTAAGATGGAGAATGAGCTACTTTACAGAGAAGCTGGGGGTAGAAAACAGCTTGTACTGCCTGCAGAGTACAGGCCCTTGGTGCTGAAACTCCTTCATAAGGACATGGGTCACCTCGGTGCTGAAAGAGTTATCAACCTGGCCCGAGATCGCTTCTACTGGCCCTTTATGAAGAAGGACATTGAAGCTTATGTGACGAGACAATGTCCCTGTATAAAACAAAAGAAACCCACCACACACGTCAGGGCACCCATGGGGAGCATCAGTTCCAGTGCACCCATGGAGCTAGTATCCATTGACTTTATGCATCTAGAAAAGAGCAGAGGTGGTTACGAATACATACTTGTTGCAGTTGACCACTTTACACGGTTCGCCCAGGCGTGGCCGACCAGAAACAAGTCAGCTAAAACTGCTGCGGAGAAACTATACAACGATTTTATTCCTCGTTTTGGGTACCCTGCTAGACTACATCACGACCAGGGCCGTGAATTTGAAAACTCACTGTTTAGGGGACTACAGCAGCTGTCAGGTGTCAGTCACTCACGTACAACACCATACCACCCACAGGGAAACCCTGCCGAGCGATTTAATCGCACCTTACTACAAATGCTGAGAACTCTTGAGGAGGCAGAAAAGGATAACTGGAAAGACTTTCTGCCCCAAGTTGTCCATGCATATAATTGCACAAAACATGAGGCCACAGGGTTTGCCCCACATTTCTTAATGTTTGGACAGCATCCCCGCTTGCCCGTGGACCTCATGTTTGGACTCAACACAGAGGAGGACAGTGAAACACCATATGGATATGTACAAGAGTGGGCAAGGAGGATGAAAGAGGCTTATCGTATTGCTAACAACAACAGCCAGCAATCGAGCGCTCGTGGAAAGAAACACTATGACCAACATGTGAGAGGAGTCGTCTTGGAGCCTGGTGATCGAGTGTTAGTTCGCAACCTGAGAGAAAAGGGCGGACCCGGAAAGCTCAGGTCATATTGGGAGCAGACTGTGTACATTGTCAAAGAACAGATCAATGACAGCCCCATCTACAAAGTATGTCCTGAGAACAATGCCCAGAACACCAGGGTCCTCCACAGAAATCTGCTGCACCTGGTGAATGACTTACCTTTAACTGTTGATCACAGAAAAGATAAAGCACCCATCAGGAGCAGAGTCAGAGGCCACCGTGTCACTCCAAGCCAAAGTAATCGAGACAGCGACTCATCAGATTCTGAGAGTGACTCCAGGATGCGTTATTGGCTCAGAGTACCTGCGTCAAGACTACAGGAACCAGCCACCCAAACTCATCCAGTGTCGAGCCAAGTTTTCACACCCGTGGACCAACAGAGGGACTCTCAACTGAACACTGTAGATGAAAATTTTCAGCATCCAGCTGAAAATGAACTGGTCCAAAACGGTGAAACGGGCGATGCACAAAGAGAACAAGAACTGGGAAGAGACACTGAACAGGTTGAACCTGAAATTGAGCAAGAGGAGCGAGTACCAACTCAGGAGGAATTTCTCAGGAGGTCTACGCGAGCAAGGAGACCACCTCAGACATTCACCTACAACACTATGGGTCAGCCCTCCTATCAGCCACAAGGGGTCATAGGTCATGTTGGACTGTGTGGGTTACAAGCTTCACCATTATGGGTAATGCAACCTGTGCAAGAGCAATTTTATACTCAACAGACTGTGCCTTATGCAACGACAATGCCTTTTGCAGTGCCTTATAATTTTGTGTACTGAGATGTGTACACTGAAGGGAAATGTTCTTTTGAGTGAGGTTCCTGTGACAAGAACCAAGTTGTTAATATTTTGTGAAATGTTATCACTGGCGTTAAAGTGTCGGGAGCCACCTTTTAAGTTGGGGAGCGTGTGGTGCACCTAAAAATGTCACCACAATATTTGGTTTTCTTATGAATGTAAAGTATTTCCATGTGCAGCTGATCCTATTTTCAAATATATGTTATATTTTGTTTGCGGTTCGGCAAGTTAATATGCCTGCATTTTTATAGTGTTTTTCTGAGGAGCGGTGATGACGAAGCGGAACCTTTGTTTTGGGGGGGTGCGTTGCTTCCAGGTTGGTTTTGGGGATGGACTTCCGGTTGGCTTCACATGCTTTCTGGATCTAAACGGCGAAACAATGGTCGTCATCTTTGACTCCTAATTTTATTATTCTTCAGATGGTGTGTCATCATTGTTGCAGCAGTCCTGACACTCGGGACCTGTAACAAATGTCTATTTTAAACTAGGGGAAAATGTTCTTATGTTGTGAGAAAAATGACTCCTCTGTGTGTTTTTACACTTTTACAACTGCATGTGCTTACCCGCTCATTCTCCTGGACAGTTTCTTTTTAGTAGAAACGTTTCACCCTCACTCCAGAGGGCTTCATCAGTCAGAGTAGTCCCAAGCACACTGAAGTTACCCCACCAAGTAAACAACTTAAGTGGACCAACCAGTTT
>JBBPBX010012359.1:0-26423 GCA_038048925.1 Garcialebias charrua | reverse complement strand
TGGGGAGACTGACTCCAACATCTTCTGTGCAGCCTTCACCACTCTCTGTAGAGCTTTCCTCTCTGCAACTGTGCAGCCTCCATGCCACACGTTGATGCTGGAGCACAGGATGCTCTCCACTGCACACCTGTAGAAGGAGGTGAGGACTGGGCTGCTCAGACCAGCTCGTCTCAGCCGTCTGAGGAAGTAGAGTCTCTGATGACCTTTCTTGATCAGGCTGGTGGTGTTGTTGCTCCAGCTGAGGTTATCATTCAAGTGTACACCCAAGTATTTGTAGCTGGAGACCACCTCCACCGCAGATCCACTTATGTTCAGTGGGGCGTGGGTGTGTTTGTTCCTTCTGAAGTCCACAATCATCTCCTTTGTCTTCTTCACATTCATGTGAAGATTATTCTCTTTGCACCAGCTCTCCAGGTGTTCCACCTCCTGTCTGTAGCTGGACTCATCATTGTTTGTGATGCATCCCACCACCGCTGTATCATCTGCAAACTTAACAATATGACAGCCTGGAAGTGTGGCTGTACAATCATATGTGAGCAGAGTGAACAGAAGAGGGCTCAGCACACATCCTTGAGGAGAGCCAGTGCTGAGGGTTATGGTGGAGGAGGAGAAGTTGTGGATCTTCACGGACTGTGGTCTGTCTGTTAAGAAGTCTAGTACCCAGTTACAAATAGAGGGGCTTAGTCCAAGTGTAGATAGTTTGTCTATCAGAGTTTGGGGGATCATGGTGTTGAAGGCAGATGTGAAGTCCACAAAGAGCAGACGCACGTAGTAGTCCATGCTCGTCCTACGATTTAATATTTGATCACTGCATCGAGGAATCTCACCAGGATTGGTCTGGGGGACCTTTTTGGATCCTTGTGTTTGGGTCCAAGTGAGCGATCTCAATCTTGATTTTCATTTCTGGTGTGAGTTTCAGTTTTTCTTGAAGGGTTAGGGTTCCTTCCAGAAGAGCTGGAAGACATGGCTGAAGAAAAAGATGTCTGGGTCTCCCTGCTCAAGATGCTGCCCCCGAGACCTGACTTCAGAATAAGTGGAAGATGATGGATGGACAGAGCTTGGTCCGCATCGCCGGCAGTAAGTCAGGCTCGTTTCCAGTGAGAGTTGGACTCCGCCAAGGTTGCCCTTTGTCACCGATTCTGTTCATAACTTTTATGGACAGAATTTCTAGGCGCAGCCAAGGTGTTGAGAGGATCCGTTTTGGTGGCCTTAGAATCGCTTCTCTGTTTTTTGCAGATGATGTGGTCCTGTTGGCTTCATCAGATCGTGATCTACAGCTTTCGCTGGAGCGGTTTGCAGCCGAGTGTGATGCGGCCGGGATGAGGATCAGTTCCTCCAAATCCGAGGCCATGGTCTTGAGCCGGAAAAGGGTAGCATGCCTTCTCCGGGTCGGGGAGGAGGTCCTGCCCCAAGTGGAGGAGTTTAAGTATCTCGGGGTCTTGTTCACGAATGAGGGAAAACTGGAGCGTGAGATCGATAGGCGGATAGGTGCAGCGTCCGCAGTGAAGCGGGTGCTGTACCGGTCTGTCGTGGTGAAGAGAGAGCTGAGTCAAAAGGCAAAGCTCTCAATTTACCGATCGATCTACGTTCCCACCCTCATCTATGGTCATGAGCTTTGGGTTATGACCGAAAGAACAAGATCTCGGATACAAGCGGCTGAAATGAGTTTTCTCCGCAGGGTGTCTGGACTCTCCCTTAGAGATAGGGTGAGAAGCTCAGTCATCCGGGAGGGACTCGGAGTAGAGCCGCTGCTTCTCCACATCGAGAGGAGCCAGTTGAGGTGGCTCGGGCATCTGGTTAGGATGCCTCCTGGACGCCTCCCTGGTGAGGTGTTCCGGGCATGTCCCACCGGGAGGAGACCCAGAGGAAGACCCAGGATACGCTGGAGGGACTATGTTTCTCGGCTGGCCTGGGAACGCCTTGGGATTCCCCCAGAGGAGCTGCTCCAAGTGGCTGGGGAGAGGGAAGTCTGGGCCTCCCTACTTAGGCTGCTACCCCCGCGACCCGACCCCGGATAAGCGGAAGAAAATAGATGGATGGATGGATATTAATCCCTACTGGGGACATTAATTATCTGCATTTTTCTCATTGTACACATGAAGCAGAGAGCTGCCATCTAAGGTGCGGGGGGTTAAAGGCCTTGCTCTTTGGTCCAGTGTGGGGCAAATGAGTGTGGAGCTGTGTGGGTGTTACACCTTTTCCACCCACATTTTAATGTTGACGGTCTGGGGAGTTGAACTGGGGTTGACCAGCGACTCTTTGTTCACAGGCCCACCCTCTCTAACCTCTGCGCCACCAATCGTCACTTTCGCTTCTCACGTTTTTAACTCAGGGCTGTTAGAGCTGTAACCTCTTACTCCGTTCGTTCGAGGGACGTTGTAGTGTTATTACATCATTTAGGGCGGCCGTGATATAGTGGTAATGGCAGTCGTCCCCTGATCGGAAGGTTGGCGGTTCAAATCCCGGTTCCCCACACCATGTGTCGTTGTGTCCTTGGGCAAGACACTTAACCCCGAGTTGCTCCCGGTAGGACTACATCTTGCATGGTAGTCTGCCGCTACCGGTGTATGAATGTGTGTAGCACTTCGAGATTTTCACTAATGAAAAGTGTGTTATAAATTGAATTTATTATTATTATTATTATTATTATTATTATTATTATTATTATTATTATTATTACATCCATCCATGTTTTCTTGCCAGAGTTTTTTAACACTTCCAGCAGCATTGCATTTGATTGCCTTTGGATGTTAGCTTCAGTAGCTAAGCTAGCAGCACTCGGCAGTCCGTACTTTTCTTTTCAGATATCTTTAAGAGTTTTTTGTCTTGTGTTTGCAGACATTTTGTCCGAATTCATCCAAGTTTGAACACTTATTGTTGGATTTCACATTTTTATTTTCTGGAAGAGCTCTCTCTCTGTGTCCACCGTGTCACCAGAAGTCTCGAGTCTGAAAGTTTGATTTAACTAAACCTGAGTTTGTTTAAGCCTTAACAAAAACAAGGTGACACACTTCATCTTGTTAGTAAATAGAAAAAAAATGTAGCCTCTGACTCTGAAACAGTATTTTTACGTAGCAGATCCAACATGTTGCTCTGTTTAATTAGTTTTAACAGGTGTGTACCTGCGCCCCCTACAGGTGCTGCTGGAGAAGTACGGGTACTCTGAGAACTTCCAGCTTGTGGACAGCCGGCTGATGATCTGTACGGTCTCCTGTCTGTTCGCCATGCTGGCGCTGGTCTGGGACTACCTGTACCCGTTTCCTGAGTCCAGACCGGTCCTGGCCTGCTGTGTCATCTCATATCCTTCCACTGCTGCAAGCTGGCCCGGCTCTTTCTCACTTGGGTCTTTCTCACCCGGCTCTTTCTCACCCGGGTCTTTCTCACCCGGGTCTTTCTCACCCGGGTCTTTCTCACCCGGGATGTTTCTGCGTTTGCTGCAGTAAATTAGTTGTTACCACTAGTAAATAAAAGGAAAAGTAACTTAAAACGTTAAAAGAGAACCGAGACAACCCGGAGCTGAAATAAATATCAGAGAGATGATGTGAGGAATTAACATGCATCATGATGATGATGAAAAGTGTGTGTTCCTTAGCTCCTCTTCATCACATACTTCATCATGATGGGCATTCTGACTCTCTACACATCTTATAAGGAAAAGAACATCTTCCTGGTGGCTCTGCAGAGGGATCCGGCCGGTATGGACCCGGACCACGTCTGGCAGCTGGCGTCCTCCCTCAAACGGTCAGAAATTTCATACTGCACAGAACATTTCAAAAGAACCTGTTAGACTGAACATGTTAGAATGAACATGTTAAACGGAACATGTTAGAATGAACATGTTAGAATGAACATGTTAGAATGAACATGTTAGAATGAACATGTTAGAATGAACATGTTAGAATGAACATGTTAGAATGAACATGTTAGACTGAACATGTTAGACTGAACATGTTAGACTGAACATGTTAGACTGAACATGTTAGACTGAACATGTTAGAATGAACATGTTAGAATGAACATGTTAGACTGAACATGTTAGAATGAACATGTTACACCTGTTACACTGAACATAGACTGAACATGTTTCACTGAACATATTAGACTGAACATGTTAAACAGAACATGTTAAACAGAACATGTTACAGAACATGTTAAACAGAACATGTTACGCTGAACATGTTGCGCTGAACATGTTAAACTGAACATGTTAAACTGAACATGTTGCGCTGAACATGTTACGCTGAACATATTAAACAGAACATGTTACACTGCACATGTTACAATGAACCTGTTGCACTATGTTAAACAGAACATGTTACACTGAACATATTTGACTGAACATGTTACACTGAACATGTTGCATTGAACCCGTTACACTGAATATGTTAAACAGAACATGTTACACGAACATAGACTGAACATGTTACACTGAACATGTTAAACAGAACATGTTATGCTGAACATGCTACGCTGAACATGTTGCACTGAACATATTGTGCTGAACATGTTATGCTGAACGTGTTGCATTGAACATGTAACACTGAACATGGTACGCACGCTGAACATGTTTCGCTGAACATGTTACGCTGAAGCTGAACATGTTACGCTGAACATGTTGCACTGAACATGTTACTGAACATGTTACGCTGAACATTAGGGGTGTAACGATACACAAAACTCTCGAGACAAGACGAGACAAATTACAGAGTTCGCGAGAACGAGACGAGATTTTAATATTAGTTCAAGAAAACTTCAAAGATCGGTTTTATGCCGCAAAAAGGCTTTTATTCTGTTTTAACATGTATTACAAACTCAACTGATGTCTTCATTTTACTGATTGAATCTCCTTAGACCTTAGAACGTTCAACTTTGTTTAAAAAAATAGATATTCACGCAGGACTTTCCAAAAATTGAACATAAATATCCGCATCAGCACTGAATCTGCAGCCGTCACTCACCAGTGTTGCCAGATTGGGCGGTTCACCGCGATTTTCCTTCTGACTTTTGCGGGTAAAGAGTGCTTTGGGTGGGTGGGACTCTATCTGGCAACACCGGTCACACCGGTGTTTACACAAGTGTGTCTTTACATTCGGGGCAGCGTCGGCAGCGCCGGGACCCTCCATCAATGTAGAGGCGTCTGCGGCACCGGGACCCTCCATCAGTAGTTGGGGCGTCTTCTATAGCAACTTCATCCGGCGAAGCCATGCTGTCCGTGACGCTGACTTGCTAGGGGCTGCTAGCATTAGCATTAGCGACTCGCGAGACAACGTTACCTCTCAACGAGAGATATCGCGGGAGTTTAATATCGCGAGATCTCGTACAACGAGATCTCGTTACACCCCTACTGAACATGTTACGCTGAACATGTTACGCTAAACATGTTACACTGATTATGTTAAACAGAACATGTTACACTGAACATGTTACACTGAACTTGTTAAACAGAACATGTTGCGCTGAACATGTTACACTGAACTTGTTAAACAGAACATGTTACGCTGAACATGTTGCACTGAATCTGTTACACTGAACATTATAAGCAGAACATGTTAGACAGAACATGTTAGACAGAACATGTTAGACTGAACATGTTGGACTGAACATGTTAGACTGGCCTATCGAAATGCAACACAAACACACTGCCGGCTGCTGTCATAGCACTAACCTAGAGACGTGCAATACAGAGGCACCAGGACACACACTGTTGTACAGAACACACTGTAGATTCAAACAAGCTACACAAATGTGCTGCACCATAACAGAACTACACATCCAGCTGTTCAGTCAGAACTACACATCCAGCTGTTCTGTCAGAACTACACATCCAGCTGTTCTGTCAGGTTTCTGTTCTTTACTATTTGTGTTGACCTTTTCTGGAGCCCTGACCGTGTTCCTGATGTTCTCCAGCTTTGATGATCAGTACACCCTCAGAGTCTCCTTCATCGATGGAAAGACGAGGAACTCGAGAGACGCTGAGTTCACCAAGTCGGTGTCGGCGTTCTTCGACGAGCACGGGACGCTGGTCATGGACCACTTTGAGAAGAGCGTCTCCAAACTGCACGACACGCTGGCCGTGGACAAGAAAACTAAATAAAGGTGGCCGTCTCCTCCTGCTGCAGCTTCTTTGGTTTCAGTTGGTCTCAAACATCAGAACCAGTTGGGTTCACATCTCTGATCCAGAACAAGCCGGTTCTGTCTTCAAATTTCACTTGTTTTTATTAGTTTGTTTGCTCTCAATGCTGGCGCCCCCTGCTGGAAACTGACCGGTCCAACCCCAACCAGGTCCAACTCCAACCAGGTCCAACTCCAACCAGGTCCAACTCCAACCAGGTCCAACTCCAACCAGGTCCAACTCCAACCAGGTCCAACTCCAACCAGGTCCAACTCCAACCAGGTCCAACTCCAACCAGGTCCAACTTCAACCAGGTCCTACTCCAACCCGATCAGCACGGACTCAGACCAGCAGTACCACGATGCTTGTTTCTCGTCCTTGTTGCAGTTTAGTTGTTGTTTTGTTGGTTCACTGCAGGATCCACCCACACTTGGTGATGTCAGATTTTATTTAGGGTGGAGCTTCAGGTCGCAGATTATTTGGGGCGGAGCTTCACGGGTCAGATTACCAGTTTAGGCGACAGCTACAGGTTTTGTTTCAGAAATCATTTAAAAAAGCTGAACTCTTTGTTCTTTGATTCCTGAAGCAGAAAATATAAAAATATCTTAAAGTTTAATTTCTTTTTTTTTCTTACCTAAACCTTGATTGTTGGCTGAAGGTTCACCTCCAAAGAAGAACCCGATGGACCGAGACAAACTGAAACCAACGAAGAAGAAGCAGGAGGACTATCATCATCATCATCTGTGAGACACTGTTGTTCCAACAGGACCTGAACTCCTCAGCAGTTACAGAACAGTTCTCAGCCCGACCCGTCTCCTCTGGTTCTGATGTTTAAGTGAAGCGGCAGTATTTTTATGTTTCAGTTTCAAAAGATTAAAAAGTTTCAGATTTTTCAAATCTTTTTAGTTAAATTGTACAAGAGTTTCATCTCAAACCAAACGTTTCAGAGCGCCGATTACAGTAGGAGGTGGTGGGCGGAGCCACAAGGTGCAGGAAGTTTGTCATTTCCACAGTGATGACATGTTAAAAAACCACACCGTTCTCCCTCCCAACAAACCACACCTGGACAAGCAAACGAAAATAAGTTTGAACAGAAATGGAAAGAAAGTTACCTGGGCAGGGATTTTTCTTTGTTTACCTTCAGTAACCATCTTTTGTTTTTGTGTTAAACTTCTCATTTCCTGTTTTTGTGTAAGGTTTCTGTTGAATCAGTTGAGCAGATGTCAACAAATGTTTGTTTTTGTCAGTTTGTGAAAATATTAAAGTTGAAAACAAATGAATGGATTTCCTAAATTAATCCTCACTAAACTCCAGGAAACTTTTTTTTTTTTCTAAATAAATATAAAGATTGTCTGGAAAGATCTTTGAAGACTCCAGCTGCAGTAACTCTGTTCATCCAGCAGGTAGAGCTCTGCTTCTGTTCACCTGAGCAGGTGAGGCTCAAGCACAGACTCCAGGGAGGATTCTCCAAACCACAAACACTGTTAAAGCAATGCATTTTTAAAAAATCGTTATTGAATCTTACCTGAACAGAATTTTTCTCTGAAACCTTAGTTAAAGAATTTGTCGGTGCAAAAGAGTTTAATCATAAACTGTTTTCTTTGAAAATCTTTGCTAAATGCTAACCAAATGTAAAGTAGCATCAGAACTCAAAAGAGCGATGTTGAAGAGATCATTCCTAAAAGGAGGAAAATAGTAAAGTAAAACAAATTAAACATTACAAAATCAGCATTCATGTTAATGAGCAGAACGTTTTAATTCATGAGCAATAAAAACAGCAAAGTTAAAATGGCACAGCTGGATTATTTATATGTTAATGGGTTGTCAGATTATTCAAATATATGACGAGGAACTGAACTGGAGAGAAGCAGACTGCTAAACCCTTCCTACCTGCAGCCAGGTGTGAAACAAACATTAAACACGAGACATTTTTCTCATTTCACAAGTTTCGACAGATTTAACCCTTAGCAAAAAGAAGTATACTGTACTTGAAGTATACTTTATCTAGTATACTTGAGTACAAGTATAAGTATATAAAGTATACTTCTCAATGTGTACTTGTAGTATACTATAAGTATACTTCATTGTACTAAATTGGGACAATTCTAGTTCATAAAAAGTATACTCTAAGTATACTAGTAGTACACTTTTTATTAGACTTCCAATGTACTTATAGTGTACTTCAAGTTCATATATTAGTTTATTGAAGTATACTTAAAGTATACTAGTGGTACACTTTTAATTAAACTTCCAATGTACTTATTGTGTACTTATCCATATTTTAGTTTATTGAAGTATACTTAAAGTATACCACTAGTATACTTTTCTTTATACTCCAAATGCACTTGTTATATACTAGGAATGGGGCCGATCTGATACCAGCATTATTTACATATCGGATTATCCGATCAAACCTGCTAATATTTACGATACTTGATGTATGTCAGAGCACATATATTGCACCATACTCTGTGACTTCTTTCTTAACATTGTGTGAGTTGAACCCAAAGAAGACACTCTGAGCCTCACAACAGGTAATACCCAAACTCTAATAGCATAAAAGAGGCAGGTCTATATCACAGATGTCCTACTGATGGTGCAGCTCGGAACACTAAAATACTGCTAAGCATTATGGGAAATCAACACAGTCCACTCCCCATTTTTTAGTTTTGTTTTTGGTTGTTGCACTGAGTTGTAATTCTTGTTGGCTTTGATCAACGGATACAGATTTAAACTATAATTGAACACTAATATACTGCTAAGCATTATGGGAAATCAACACAAACCACTCCCCATTTTTTTGTTTCGTTTTTGATAGTGGCACTATGAATTGTAATTCTTGTTGGTTTTGATCAACAGATACAGATTTAAAGAGCAACTCCACACCCTGTGGATCGGTAACTCCTCCTTCCAAAATCTCCCTGAAAATGGGCGTGTCGAGAGACAAGGAGGGGTGGAGGTAGAGTTGTGCTTTTGTTCACGCCTCCACCTGCAACAACCTAAAACAAATTAAACCTCTAGCCAACAACATACACCAAGCAACAACAAAGAATAAACATGTAGATGTATTTATCTATTCCACCCATTCCATCCAAAACCAAAGGCCTAAAAAAATGAAAATGAAAAGAAAAATAAAACCGCTTGTCAGGAGTGAAATGCAGCACTTCCATATAAGGTATGCACTTCTCATCTCTGCAGGGGATTGGCTCTGCTTGAACCACCTTTGTGACATCAGAGTGTACAAGACACATCAGAGTGAACAGTCTTTAAAAATTGGTTTGACAGAGGAATAGTTCATGTACATCAGTTATTCAACAAAGACGGCAACACTTACTCTTACAGTGAAATTTTAACTACGTATAACTTTCCAGTACTACCAAAAGAATTTGCAATTGTCTTTGATGCAATTCCATCTGGTGTAAAAATGTTGATGTCAAATCCTGTACAAAACAGCACGAACTATTTAACTGAAGAATTATTCATTGGTAACTCTGACCCTTTTTTAAGTGAAAAAACAAATAACAAATGTATTAGAGAATTAATAATTAGAGAATGTATTAGTAAACCTGCTTCTATATTCTTCTGGGATAATTTATTTAATGATATCTGTTGGAAAGATGTTTGGTTGTTACCTAGAAAATACTTTATAACTAATAAGATTCGAGAAGTGTCCCTAAAGATTCTGCATAAATGTTATCCTGTAAACTATATAATCTCCAAGTACCGTCCAAACGTAGACCCAATGTGTTCACTCTGCCACAGCTCTGAGGAGACCATCATCCATCTCTTCTGGGACTGTTCTCATACTCAGCTGTTCTGGAAAGACATTTTCATGTATGTAAATAGAAAGTTAGAAATTGACCTACCATTTGACGCTAAAATTATACTGTTTGGTTTCTTTTGTCCAAATATTTCAAGTGAGAAAGTTTTTGTTGTAAATTTAATACTACTCTTAGCCAAATTTTACATCCACAGTTGTAAATTCTCCTTGCTAAAACCTAGATTTATAGTGTTTTCTAATTATATTTCCTCTTACTTAGCTACTTTAAAGTACTGTACTAATGCCAAAGCTTTAAAAACTAAAACAATCTGTAACGAATTTCTGTTGTAAGCTGCCCAAGACACATTTTTGTTTTTGTTTATGTGCCTTTATTCTCTTTTGTGCTATGCATGCCTTAAGTCTCGAGCCATGTTTGACATTGTAAGTTTTTTTTGTACTTGTTTCTTTTATAAAAATTAAAAAAAAAAAAAGAACAGTCCTGACCAATATGAAAATTAAGGTGCAATAACCTCTGTTCAACCCAAAGGACTACCGTAAACACAGTTTTAGACCAAATATTGCCAATTTACACAGATATGCACAATTATGTGAAAATAAACAGCCATAGTGCTAGATAATATTTCAGAGTCAGAGTCAGAGAGAATTTATTGTCATTTGCACCGCATGTAGTACATGTGTTGAAAACGAGATTATGTACACGGGGTCCCAGTTACATCCAACAACAAATGCAAGAGAAATACAATAATAACATCTAGGATTAACTAAGAGAGACATCACATCAGCTAGTACACTAAGCCCTAATGTAGTAGAAAAACATCATTATAAACAGCAGCACGAACATGAGCAGATGGTCACAGATAATAATAATATAATAATAATAATCATTTTATTTAAAAGCGCCTTTCATGACACCCAAGGACACTTAACAAACCAACACAGTGAATACAGAGCAAACATTATCAGCGACAAATTGAAATATAAAATACATAAAGGATATAAAATGGAAGATAAAAATACATTTAGTAAAGTTAATGATAAGCTAGTCTAAAGAGATGTGTTTTCAGGGCAGTCTTGAACAGAGAAAGGGAGGTGGTGTTTCGAAGGTCGGGCGGTAGAGCGTTCCAGAGGTGAGGGGCAGAGCAGGTGAAGGCCCTGCTCCCCATGGTGGAGAGGCGGGCAGAGGGTACATGGAGTTGTAGTGAAGAGGAGGACCTGAGAGAGCGTGATGGGATGGAGATTTGTAGGAGGTCAGATAGATAAGGAGGGGCAAGGTTGTGGATAGCTTTGAACGTGAGGAGTAGAATTTTGAAGATGATGCGTGATTTAACCGGGAGCCAGTGGAGCTGCTGCAGGACAGGAGTGATGTGATCATAGTAGGAGGTTTGAGTGATGACACGGGCAGCTGAGTTCTGGACCATCTGTAACTTGTGGAGAGATTTGTTGGGGAGGCCGTAGAGAAGGGAGTTGCAGTAATCGATACGGGAAGTCACAAGACTGTGCACCAGGATGGCTGTGGAGCGGGGTGTGAGAGAAGGACGGAGACGGTTAATATTACGGAGGTGGAAATAGGCAGACCGAGTAATATTGTTGATGTGTGAAGTGAAGGAGAGAGTGGTGTCGAGGATGACACCGAGGCTCTTGACCTGAGGGGAGGGGGATAGCAGAGAGTTGTTAAGGGGGACGAGAAGATGTTCCGATTTTGAAATAGAGTTTTTGGTACCGACGAGAACAGATGAACGCAGCAACAAGAAACAGATCAGTATCAGTATGATGTGACATTTTGCAGTGTTTATTCTTATTATTTATTTATTCATGAGTCTGACAGCCTCAGGGTAGAAGCTGTTCCTCAGTCTAGTGGTTCTACATTTGATGCTCCTCAACCTCCGTCCCGAGGGGAGTGGTGCAAAGAGTGAGTGTGCTGGGTGAGTGAGGTCTTTCATGATGCAGGTGGCTCTTTTTCTGCATCTGGAGGTGTAAATGTCTGTGATGGTGGGGAGACTGTCAAACACATTCTAGGGAGTTTATCAGCTAAAAAAAGTTAATTTTGGGTTTATAGTCGCACTTTAAACTATGCATTGAATTTACATTTATAAATTCTTCTAATGTAGTTCATAAAAACTAAACTTCAAGTACACAGCCTTATTTTAAAGTATAAAAAGAGTATACTCTTAGTACACTTAAATAAACTTATTTTTAGTATATCTCAGATAAGTACCTAAAAAGTATACTTCAAGTCAGATTACTGCACAGCCTTATTTTAAAGTATAAAATAAGTATACTCTTAGTACACTTAAATAAACTTCTTTTTAGTATATCTCAGATAAGTACTTAAAAAGTATACTTCAAGTTGGATAAGTACCTAAAAGTATACTTGAAGTATACTTTAATATACTACTTTTTGCTAAGGGAAACGTACGTGATTTAGACAGTTCCTGGAGAAACTGACGGGGATTGCCGCGCTGCATTTAAATTTAGATTTGGCAGTATATGTCGGGGTTCGCTCTCAGCTCCTCTTACACCAAATTTCAACTCAATATGGCAAAAAACAACGAGTTAGTCTTTTTTTTTCTTTTACGCTTGGGCGGCCATCTTGCATTTTTAGATTTGAATTCAAAATGTGTTGTGCATCGCTGTCAGGTGCGGGAGTTTCAGAGACATTGAGACGTTTATTTTCTAAACACAACGTCCCAGTGGCTTTTAAACCCCAAAATACATTACGGCAAAGACTGGTTCATCCCAAAGATCCAGTCCCCCGGCACAAACAGAGTAATATTGTGTATGTTGTTCAGTGTCAGGAGGGTGATCAGTCTTATATCGGGGAAACTAAACAGCCACTGGCCAAAAGGATGGACCAGCACAGAAGATCAACATCATCAGGTCAGGACTCTGCAGTCTACACTCATCTCCAGGTCAGAGGTCACTCTTTCAGGGATGAAGATGTTCACATCCTTGATAGAGAGGAACGATGGTTTGAGAGAGGAGTAAAGGACACCATCAAAAGGGCCGAGATGGTGTAGAGGCAGGGCAGCCGGCTCAGGACCAGAAGGTCTCGGGTTCGATCCCCGGTCATGGCATACCTCGTTGTGTCCTTGGGCAAGACACTTAACCCCGAGTTGCTCCCGGTAGGACAGGCAACGCCTTGCATGACAGTCTACAGCTACCGGTGTATGAATGTGTGTATGAATGGGTGGATGGTTGGTACTGTGAATCACTTTGGGGCCCCTTAAAGGGGGCTGGAAAGCGCTATATAAGTAAACTCCATTTACCATTTGAAAAGAAACCGTCCATCATTAAACAGGGGTGGAGAGGCCTCCGGGTTCAACTGTCCCCCTCCTACAATACTGTTATTGCTAGTATCACTCAGCCCTCTGTGAATAGCAAACAACCATCAGGGTGCTAACGATCCATCGTTAGGCTGATGGTCCTCCTTGATCATGTGAGCAGCTGGTTTCGGCTGTCAGCAGCCAACTGGTTGATCCACTGTGAGAGGGTGCTATTTATAAGACTGAGCTGAATACAGCAGCTCAGACTGAGGAAGTCTTTCGGAGGAAAGACGAAACGTTTCTACAATTTCTTTTTTTGCTGTTTTGTCTTTTGAATGTCCAGAGGACCAGACTTAATTTGTTTAGATGTCATTTATTGAGCATGCATCAGGATAAGTGGTTGTTGTGTTTAAAATGAGTGTTTATGTAATTATTTTCAGTTTACATATCCATGATAGGTTATATTAGTTCAAGGCAGTCATATTTGTTCACCTGAGAGTTACAGGATCCAAACAATTATCGGAACGCACCCTTTCAAAATAAGAGAGTTCCGGGACCCTGCATCTTCTCAAATTAAGCCCTGGCTACGACCATGCCAAATGTCAGCTCCTTATCTCAGTGAGTTAAAGTCAGTTTTGTGTTTTCTGAATTAGCTGTGTCAGAGGCTGTGAAGAGTTCTGTCAGGATTATCAATGAGAAAAACAGCGTCTTTGTTTCCAAATTACGTCGCCATGGTAACTCTAAATGCCAATACATGTAATGGCACGCATCACGGTGCCGAGCGGGTCGTTCTGATGTAACGTTTGTGGAGGTGCACGCTGCGGTGAGGAGAGCAAGACCCTTTTCAGGTGGATAATAAGAAGTGGCTGCCTTTCTGTTTCTGTCTGCCCCATAGAGGGTGGAGTCTTAAAGAGTGGGCGTGGTGAGATGTATGGTGGGAGGGATTATAGTTCAGTGGGCGGAGCTTGTTGGAGTTGCTGAGTGGTGTTTGAGTGTCCTGTCAGTGGATCATGGCCTGTCTGATGGCCGCCTGGTCCGTTCACAACCCCACTGTGACCAACTCCATCATCATGGTGAGTCCTGACACACACACACACACACACACACACACACACACACACACACACACACACACACACACACACACACACATAACTTACCTATGTCCACATTGGGGACGCATGTTTTAACTCCCTACTTTAGGGGACACCCCTTTCTGAATGGTTTAGGGACAAACTGCTAAGTGATTTTTTTTACTCTAAATTTACTGAAAACAAAGGTCACCTGAAAATTTTGTTTAAATCATTTTTTGATAAAATTGTTTTTTACCCTCACATTGGGGACCGGATAATTTTTTCATCCACTTTGGGGACTTGAGTTTTACACAGATACACAAACTGATTAAAGTCACCTTTGGGGACCTTATATCCATTTGGGGACTTCAGATTTACATAGATACACAAACTGATTCAAGTCACCTTTGGGTACCTTATATCCATTTGGGGACTTTAGATTTACACAAATACACAAACTGCTTAACGTCACCTTTGGGAACCTTGTATCCCTTTGGGGGCTTTAGATTTACACAGATACACAAACTGATTAAAGTCACCTTTGGGTACCTTATATCCCTTTGGGGACTTTAGATTTACACAGATACATAAACTGATTAAAGACACCTATGGATACCTTATATCCCTTTGGAGACTTCAATTCAATTCTGTTTATTTAAAAAGTCCAAATCACAACAAAGTTGTCTCAGGACACTTTACAAGAACATTCATATATGTAGAAAAGCAGCTTAGTAAAGGTCTATTTCTAAGAAAGTTTTACATAGGTTTACACAGATACACAAACTGAGTAAAGTCACCTTTGGGTACCTTAAATCCCTTTGGGGACTAGTCATTGTTTCATATACATCCATTTCAAAACATATGTAATATGAACAAAACAGTGTACTGCAAATATGCAACCTTGTATTAGTTTATATTGATCTGGCTGGTTGTTCTTGACTTTTGAATTGGGGAAACCTTGTTCAAAACAACCCAAAAATAAATGCTGCACAATATACTGTATGAGCAGCAATGCAAATGTGAAGACATACAGAAAGTACTCTAGATCATCAATATTAGAATTTCCTTTTATCTTTTCTAGCTCTATTGTTTAGCTTTGTGCCAAAAGTAGTTTTTTTTACCTTAATTTGGTTCAGCGGTCTGTTATCCAGCCTGAAGTTAGATAATCTGCACAAACTTAAAGACCATTGTTTAAACCAATTCTGAGCCACTTCTGTTGATGTGTGATAAACTCTGTTTTAGTTCACAGTTGGACCTCTGACATTGATGTTTTCCATTTTACTTCTGCTTAAGTATAGCACTTGCATAATATTTTTTTATTGAATATATGTTAACAAGATGTTTCCCCCTCCCAAAAAAATCCCCCCAAAATATTTCTCTATATCCCATCCATCCATTTTCGTCCGCTTATCCGGGGTCGGGTCGCGGGGGTAGCAACCTAAGTAGGGAGGCCCAGACTTCCCTCTCCCCAGCCACTTGGAGCAGCTCCTCTGGGGGAATCCCAATGCGTTCCCAGGCCAGCCGAGAAACATAGTCCCTCCAGCGTGTCCTGGGTCTTCCTCTGGGTCTCCTCCCGGTGGGACATGCCCGGAACACCTCACCAGGGAGGCGTCCAGGAGGCATCCTAACCAGATGCCCGAGCCACCTCAACTTCAATTTCTCTATATCACCCTCTTGAAATAGATTTTTCTTCAATAAATGAAAATCATAAATAAATGTATTTTCCTCTGATATAAATTCTTCCTAACTTTTAGTAGTTTTTTTTTTTAACTAGAGACCAGCCTATTGGATTTTATGGACCAGCTTCTGGCTAAAGATGATTGGTTAAACATGTCAAAAATATTTTCCCAAAAGATTTAACAAATTTATAGTCTTATTTCAGATTTGTTTAGTATTAAATCATGTGAAATTTGAGACAATGTCAGCCCAAGAAATACACACAGAAGAAAAATAATTCCAACAAAAAATGATTAACTTTTTTACTAACAATTTCAGAACTCTATTGAAACACTCTGCAATTCAAATAAACATTGGAAAAGAGCATGAATCATCAGGACAGGCTTTGGGCAACAAAAATACACCTTCAATGGGCTAGTGTGTTTTGTGTTCAACATATTAATTTCAAGTATTACATCAAAACAAAAACTTAAATCATTATTTGGTACACAATTCAATCTACACATTCAATGTTTGATGCATTTTTTTAAACCTCAGTCTAATGTCAGTCCTTAAGCGTATGGGATTCTGCAATGATACAAGTGTCTTCACTAACAAATTAAAAAGATAACTGTTGAGGTAATTTTCAATAAAATTGTTATGAATAGTTAGCACCTTATCAACTGTTACATCTGTCATAGAGCACCAAGTATGAAGAACATATATGTCTTTGTCCAGGCTATACTAATGGTTAACAAACAAGTTTTTTATTCTATAAGATGTAACCAGAGTAAATTTCTCCATTCCAAGATCTCCATTCCTATCAGAATAATTTTGTTATATTACAATAGTATTTTCCCCCTTTACATTTTATTATTATTATCTCAAGAAGTAATTTCTTAAAGATTTTTTTATTGTTAATTATTTCATTAATTTCAAACATTTATTTTTGGAAAAAAGTCCTCTTTTCTTTGATTCTCTTGAGTAAAAAGAAAACCAGCAGGAACAAACATCATTCAATGTGTTTGTTCTAGCATGGTTTCTTTGTCACCTGACTGGTAGCAGTATGCAACCATCAGTATCTCATCAAATCAGCTGGTGCTCATCAGGCAAGGTGGGAGAGGCTTTACAGTTGCTGCTGCAGGAGAGGCTTCAAGTTGTTTGTAAACCTCTCTCTAATGCTGTTTGCCACATGTGATGACATGCCTCTCAACTCTTACATGTGTATTTGTGGGACAGAAACCTTCTGCTGATTATGTGTTTTAACCGTGGGAACTGGTGAGTGTTTTGTTTGTTGTCTGGAGCTGGCAGAGTTAGTGCTGGTCTCCATGTAATTGTTTGGGCTCTGTGTTAGTTCAGTGCTAATGCTAACAAACTTTTTTGAATATTCTTTGACATCATCTTGAAGTAATTAACTGAAGGTACATTAAATGGTGGAATGCTATTTTGTACTAATGTGAAATATTGAGAATCTAATGTTATTTGATTTTTGAAAAGTACTCAACTGAGTTTAATTATATTTATAATCTAAACTTAATTACTATAGTAAAGATGGAAAAGCATGTACAAGTATTGATTATATTTATGAAATGATTTTGATGTTGATAAAAACCCAGGGTTATTTATTAAGAGGTCTGCTTTATACAGGCCAGGTTCCTGATTCTGAAGGCTCCTGATTCCGAAGGTTCCTGATTCTGATGATCCTGATTCCGGATCGTGTCTGTTGTCGAGCTGACCAGACTGGCGAGCTACCCTATAATGAACCAGGAGAACTGTTGAATTCCCTCAACTCCTTCCAGTCTGGTAGGAGATGTTTAAGCCTACAACCACATCCACATTTTCCTCTGGACTGAACTGAATTGGATCCTTTCCAACAATCCATCTTACTCCCATCAAGGAGTTGAACTGTGAACATTTTTTCCCATGGCTATAAGAAAAGAAAAACAATTGTGGAGAATTCATGGTTTCAAGTACTTGTTTGTATGTATAGATTTTGTAAATATTGTATAATATAATTCACTTTCTTGGCACTATAAGGTTGTCTGTGTGTTTTTACAAGGTACCACTTCCCTCTAGCAGTCAAACCCAGACTCTTCTGATTTAACTATCTCATTAACCAACTCAAATACCCATATATGTTATGTATACATGCTACAAAAACAACTTTCTCAAAAACAACACACTGGTGTCAAAGAATGCTACTTACCTAATATTAACCCTTTATATTTTTGGAGGGTCAGTCGGATAGTCGAACCTCGGATTCAGGAGGAGCAGTGTGGTTTTCGTCCTGGTCGTGGAACACTAGACCAGCTCTACACCCTCAGCAGGGTCCTGGAGGGTGCGTGGGAGTTTGCCCAACCAGTTTAAATGTGCTTTGTGGACTTGGAGAAGGCATTCGACCGCGTCCCTCGGGGGGTTCTGTGGGGGGTACTCCGGGAGTATGGGGTACCAGGCCCTTTGATATGGGCTGTTAGGTCCCTGTACGACCGGTGTCAGAGCATGGTCCGCATCGCTAGCAGTAAGTCAGGCTCATTTCCGGTGAGAGTTGGACTCCGCCAAGGTTGCCCTTTGTCACCGATTATGTTCATAACTTTTATGGACAGAATTTCTAGGCGTAGCCAAGGTGTTGAGAGGATCCGTTTTGGTGGCCTTAGAATCGCTTCTCTGTTTTTTGCAGATGATGTTCCACACATGTTTTGCAGATGATGATCCTATTGGCTTCATCAGATCGTGATCTACAGCTTTCGCTGGAGCGGTTTGCAGCTGAATGTGATGCGGCCGGGTTGAGGATCAGTTCCTCCAAATCCGAGGCCATGGTCTTGAGCCGGAAAAGGGTAGCATGCCTTCTCCGGGTCAGGGAGGAGGCCTTGCCCCAAGTGGAGGAGTTTAAGTATCTCGGGGTCTTGTTCACGAATGAGGGAAAACTGGAGCGTGAGATCGATAGGCGGATAGGTGCAACGTCCGCAGTGAAGCGGGTGATGTACCGGTCTGTCGTGGTGAAGAGAGAGCTGAGTCAAAAGGCGAAGCTCTCAATTTACCGATCGATCTACGTTCCCACCCTCATCTATGGTCATGAGCTCTGGGTTATGACCGAAAGAACGAGATCTCGGATACAAGCGGCTGAAATGAGTTTTCTCCGCAGGGCGTTTGGACTCTCCCTTAGAGATAGGGTAAGAAGCTCAGTCATCTGGGAGGGACTCTGAGTAGAGCCGCTGCTTCTCCACATCAAGAGGAGCCAGTTGAGGTGGCTCGGGCATCTGGTTAGGATGCCTCCTGGACGCCTCCCTGGTGAAGTGTTCCGGGCATGTCCCACCGGGAGGAGACCCAGAGGAAGACCCAGGACACGCTGGAGGGACTATGTTTCTCGGCTGGCCTAGGAACGCCTTGGGATTCCCCCAGAGGAGCTACTCCAAGTGGTTGGGGAGAGGGAAGTCTGGGCCTCCCTACTTAGGCTGCTACCCCCGCGACCCGACCCCGGATAAGCGGAAGAAAATGGATGGATGGATGGATTTTTGGATGACACCATTTTGTTAATAAAGTTTGTCATTTTATTCTCAGCTGGTGTCCATGTTACTATGCAAATGTTTATGTGTAGAGCATAGATAGACCATGCATTTACTACTGGTTGCTGAATATATTATTCTGCCAGAAGATAAGTACATTTAGTTAGTCCTAAAGTTTACTCAGTCAGATCGATAAGTTTGCTGCCTCATCATTGTAGGCAAATAGTTTGTGCTCAGCACACAAACTGAAAACAGATAAACTAAAGGTTCACACATAGCTCTGCGTACATCTGTACGCGTGTCCGTAGGCATGTACTGTACGTAGCCAGTTCATCCCCATACCTCAGCATACGTTCTCACGTTCATTCTCGCATTTTCGCACCAAATTCTTGACATCATTTGAGCAGCTGCAGCGCAGAGCGTTTACCTACGGGAAAAATTGAGGTTGCTGATTGTCATTTGTAGACATGCCTACTGATTTGATTGACAGATCGGGGGAGGCGCGAGCTGGCAGCTGCAGCCACAGCGGTGTTCTGTGTTTATATGTTATTTAAAAGTCCTAAAAAAATGGAGCGCTGGTCGTGCAGCCCACACATCAGACCAGCACACCAGAAAATCTGCAGAACCTCCCGCAGCCACGATGGACCCGAGTTTAATTCGCTCGTGACAAATTTGTTCATTTCTCATCATTTCAGTCATGGAGTCGACGGAAGAGAAATCAATCACTGACTTTTGGCAAAAAAACTAAAGAAAAAGCCAGATCAGGGATGAAAAAGGGGGATTTATTACATTTGTGTCGCATACAAAACAGTCCGGCACCGGACTGCTATGTTCCAGGGACCCCCGAAACACAAATATTACCATCAAAATAGATAAGCACACATAGTTTTACACCCCGAACCCAACCGTCTTGGTCCCGTTGCTCAACGTGGCCCCTGAAAAAAGATGGCCCCGTAGGGGTCCCAGGCCCCTGGCTCTGACATATGTTAAAGAGGGCCCCGAGACGTGAAGATCCATGTATGCTTGGTGGAAATCGGACCGACGGTTCAAAAAATGTCAACCCTAGATTTTTAGGGTTTTTCTAGCTTTTGGGGGGCCGCTACGGGGGACCCAAGGGCCCGAGGCGCACGGGACCAAGTCCCCCGCGTTCGTCTTGAGCCCGAGATCAACATACTCAAAAATCAACCTCCTAGCACTTTTCTAAAAAAAATGAATTGGGATAGTCATCAGAACATTGCAAAACACTCTGTTGGAATTCGAACCTTACCCCATTTGTGACCACAGGCTGGAAACATGAAAAAACAGTTATGAAAAAAAAGACAAGATGGATGTGTTCCACCCTCCCCCCAATGTTGACACCTCAAATCTGGGGTCCCTAACCGCTTTCGGCCCCGAGTTAGGAACTTAAACACTTTTGGCCCCCAAAAACTGCCTTTTCTGAACATATTTTGTAAATTTGGACCCCTTCCCGTGCACGTACGTGCACAAAACTTTCACACTCTTTTAGGGCTTACTCCATATACATGTGATTCAAATCTGGATTATCCAGGACTTCGGGGTCCTGAGTTATGAATTTTCTTCTTTAACCCTATTTTTCACAAAAAATACACCTGACCGGCATTTGCGGGGTTGTTTGGGGGTCTTACGGTGCACGTAGGAAGGCCAAATTTTCAGGGTAGATGCGGCCTATCCTGATCTACATCTCCAGCAAATTTGGTGCAGTTCCTTGCTTCCTTCAGGGAGATACAGGCTGCAGAAGGTGTAAAAAAACGGGTGGGAATTGTCCACAGGCCTCCGTTTGTTCAAAAGTTAATTAAGGTACCTTAACTTTGACCTAGCACCACCAAATTCACAGGATCTCTTAAGCACAAGCCTTTCTACCAGATTCTATAGTTATGTGGCTCTGGTCTATTCCTGTGGCCCGTGGCAGCCCCATGAACACAGACCTAAACGCAATGTAAGTCAATGGGCAATGTAAGTCAATGGGCCTACAGCTCCAAGTTTGCGGGTTAATTGTGGGGCAGAGGAAGGGGTCATCAAGACGAGCTCATTCTTAAACTACACCACTCTGTTTATGCAGTCCAGTGCAGCGAGGACTGTCCAGACTTATACATTGGAGAAACGAAACAGCCCATCCACAGAAGAATGTCTCAACATAGGAGAGCCTCCTCCTCTGGACAAAACTCAGCTGTTCACCTCCACCTCACAGACTAGGGACACTCTTTTGAGGACCAAAATGTACATATTCTGGACCGAGAACACAGGTGGTTTGAGAGAGGTGTGAAGGAGGCGATTTATGTAAAAAGAGAGAAACCATCGTTAAACAGAGGAGGAGGTCTAAGATTTCAACTTTCAAAAACTTATGGCGCGGCCCTGGGTCTGGTTCCCAGGCGTCTCACACCTGATGAGAACAGAGGAGCTTTGTTTGTGAATTAGACCAACAAAGACTTTGACAGGTCCCTGCTATCAATGGGTGAAGTGTGACTTGTCATTTCACATACAGTAGGATGTGTGTGTGTGTTCTGTAAGCTCTGTTTTCACACACTGAACTTTGAATGGGTCACAGGTACGTGTTATCCCAAGTATGTGGGGGTGTTAGTTTCCAATTTAAATATGTTGGTGCGTGTCAATGGCTTGTCCTGTTATAACTGCTTCCCCTGACTGTCTGCTAAACTCAATTGATAAAGCTTTTCGGATGAGAAGCGAAACGTCTTGTTTGTTACAAATAAAGTCCAGTTGTTCTGTATTGAACGCCTTTTTTGATTTTATCATGTCCTGGACGACTGAGAATCTTCACCAGCATATGACTAATTAATCTTTGGCACAAGCCATTCTCTTCAAGGCAATGATCCGGTTTCGGACGTAATTTTTTACCCCAGTCCAGTTTCTGTCCTTGAGTGCATTTGGTTCTGCCTTGATGCACTGAAGGCAGTGTATTTTCTGAGGTACCTTGCATGTGTGGATGAAATTCATCATGTGTCTTTCAACTGCACAAACCTCTGTGTCTTCACACTTACATTTAGCATTCCCCCGGTTGCCTGTGATGAACAAATGTAAAGACCATAATATTAAAAAAATTCATCCATCCATCCATCCATTTTCTTCCGCTTATCCGGTGTCGGGTCACGGGGGTAGCAGCCTAAGTAGGGAGGCCTAGACTTCTCTCTCCCCAGCCACTTGGAGCAGCTCCTCTGGGGGAAGCCCAAGGCGTTCCCAGGCCAGCCAAGAAACATAGTCCCTCCAGCGTGTCCTGGGTCTTCCTCTGGGTCTCCTCCCGGTGGGACATGCCCGAAACACCTCACCAGGGAGGCGTCCAGGAGGCATCCTAACCAGATGCCCGAGCCACCTCAACTAGCTCCTCTCGATGTGGAGAAGCAACGGCTCTACTCCGAGTCCCTACCGGATGACTGAGCTTCTCACCCTATCTCTAAGGGAGAGTCTAGACACCCTGCGGAGAAAACTCATTTCAGCCACTTGTATCCGAGATCTCGTTCTTTCAGTCATAACCCAGAGCTCATGACCATAGATGAGGGTGGGAACGTAGATCGATCGGTAAATTGAGAGCTTTGCCTTTTGACTCAGCTCTCTCTTCACCACGACAGACCGGTACAGCACCCGCTTCACTGCGGACGCTGCACCTATCCGCCTATCGATCTCACGCTCCAGTTTTCCCTCATTCGTGAACAAGACCCCGAGATACTTAAACTCCTCCACTTGGGGCAGGACCTCCCCTCCGACCCGGAGAAGGCATGTTACCCTTTTCCGGCTCAAGACCATGGCCTCGGATTTGGAGGAACTGATTCAGTTTATCTAAAACACAGATGGCATACACTACTTCAGAACACTGCAAAAGCTTTGTATAAAAATATTTGATTCATGTTAAGCAAACCCTCACCCTACATTAGATTTAGAATGGGTTTGGAAACAATTTTTAAAGAAATTACTGGAACTGCAGTCAATAGGTAGAAAGAAAGAATTGTTGATGAAGATGATTGTCATCATTGATGCTTCTGTCTGGTATCAGTTTTATTGTAATTTTTCTCTTAAGAATTCAGTTGCAGCTCATATGAGGCAGAGGGGTGACATCATGCTTGCAAAATGTAATATGTTTGCATATTTATACTATTTGTTTTTCCATTATCTGAGGGTGACAGTGGTAAGGAAAAACTCCCTCATGAGGAAGAAACCTTTAGCAGAACCAGGCTCAGGACAAGTAGTATCTACTTTAACCAGTTGGGTTTAGTAATAACAAGGAGGAGGAACAGATACACAATGGCAGATCAAGAATCACATGATATAAATAGTATCAAATGATAACTATTCAATTTTAAGAAATCATTTTAAGAAATCAGGTAATTCTGTCCTCCAGTAGTCTAAGCCTATGGCGGCAGCATATTATAAGCCAACCCTAACTCTAGGATTTATCAAAAATGAAAGTCTAGTCTTAAAACTGGACAATGTTATCAGCCTCACAGACAGAAACTGGAAGTTGGTTCCACAAGAAAGGAGCCTGATAACTGAAAGATATTCCTCCCATTCTGCGTTTGGAAACTCTAGGTAGGAACCACGAGTAAGCCTTCAGTGTGAGAGAGAAGTGCTCTATTAGGAAAATCTGGAACAATAAGATCTCCAATTTAAGATGGAGCTAGGTTGTTGAGGGCTTTAATTTAAATTTCATTTTATTTATTTATTTATTTATTTATTTATTTATTTAAATTAAGACAATACAACATGTCAGCAGTTAGCATCAATGTAAATATGCCAGAGTTAGCACAAAAGCTAATTTTAATCCATTGTCCTAAGGCAAGAACAAGAAACATCCCACAAAACAAAGAGCAGAGAATAATACAAGCATCACCTGCGTAACACACAACATGAAATTAAAATAAGGATATGATGCCATAACAAAATAGACAAGAAATCTACATATGAGTGCACCTCTGGTTAGTTCTCAATCAGTGTTTCAAAGACTTTATAGATTAGAAGTAAATTTTTGAATTCAATTCTGGATTCAACAGGGAGCCATTGTAGAGACGCTAAAACTGGAGAGATATGATCTCTCCTACTAACTCCAGTTAAGACACTGGTAGCAGCATTTTGGATTCACTGAAGACTTTTTAAATAAGCTTTTCACACATACACATATATACACATACATATATACACATATATACACAAATATATAGATATACTATATATCTATATAGTAAAAGAAAGTCTTCTCTCCTTTTCACTTTTTGTGATTGTTGGAGCAAAAATCAACTTCAAAACTTAAATTGATTTTATGCACAGCCCAAGTGGACATCTCATCCTCTGACGTCAGTAATACATTTCTAACCAGTGTCAAATTATAGTTATGATCAAAGCTGCACATATGTGTATATGAAAGAGCAAACAACAAAGCAATGTTAAAAACACCAAAGAATCCTATTCAAAAGGTGCATTATTGTTTGAAAAATAACTATATAAAGAAAAAAGAAAGTAGGCTCAATCATTCAGGTAAATAAATTACATACAAAAAAGGTATTTAAGAAATGAGCATGCATCAGGGTACATACAAAAAAGTTAAACTGTATCATCCGGAGAGTTTCTTTTTTTGAAAGGAAATGTTTTATCCTTCATCCAAAGGACTCCCATCAGTCTGAGGCCTGCCAACAGGGTCTATTGTATTAAGTAGCACCTTGTTGACTTGTTTCAAACCAGTCTGCTGTTGAGCTCAGTGTTGTTATGCACTATGATTAACTGCTTTAGACTGATGGTCCTCCATTTTGCATGTGTAAAGCCATTATGCCTGGGAACTCAACAGCAGACTGGTTTGAAACACATCAACAATGTGCTTGGTATGACATATCCTGTTGGTAGGCCTCAGACTGATTAAGTCCTTCAGATGAAAGATGAAAAATTTTCTTCCAAAAAGGAAACCGTCCAGATGACATGATGTAACTTTTTTGTGAACTATAGAATGAGTTTTTGACAGAAAACAGTAGTTGGTACAAAAGCCCAAGACAAACCAACAACTATTTCTTTACCATGTTTTTGACGAGAACAAGAGGAAATGGAAGATGAAGATGTTGTCTCTGGTGCCTTATTGGTATCCTCATCTGTCATCTCATTCACTTGTGTTTCTGTTGCCTTTGTGGCTGAAGTTTCTGTTGCCTCCGTGGCTGAAGTTTCTGTTGCCTCCGTGGCTGAATAAAAGTACTCCTGCTCATCACTTGAGGAATCCAGATCTTGTGATTCAATTCTTTCTGAAGATAAGTTGCAAGTAATTTGAGAAAAAAGGATCACATGCAATTTTTGTTGAAAAATAAAACCACTAACAGATCAGATTTCTTACATTACTCTTGCACCCATACACAAATGTTATCCCTTAAAGCTGCACAGACATTTCATAGGATTGCAAACAATACATTGACTTCAGTTTTGTAGTCTCCCAGTTTGATAACTGATTAATGTGGTTCTTAAACTTTATTTACCATCAATTGATTATGTTAAGATAATACTGTACATATTGGATCCAAATCAAATATTCACGCTTACCTTATCCGGATTAGTTCAAGGGTGCTTCCAAGTAAAAAAAGTGACTTCCTGTTCTGAGGGGGCAGGACCTCAATGAAGTCACAACATGACAACAAAGGATCGCCGGGCATCCAACAGGGATGAGTCATGCCAAGTTTGGTGCATTTCAGTCTTTCATTGTGAAAGTTATAGCTGTTTGAAATTTATGGAGTGAAACACAAATTTGAGTCCTGGCCACGCCCCTTTAGTATAAATGAAAATGCAAGCTTTTGATCATTTTTACTGTCCAGTGTATTAAGGGCATATTAACCAAGTTTGAAGGCAATCCTTTAAAATCCCTAGGAGAAGTTCGTTCAAATCTGTAAGTAGAAACACCAGAAAATAATAATAATAATAATAATAATAATAATAATAATAATAATAATAATAATAATAATAATAATAATAATAATAATAATAATAATGCATTTTATTTGGTAGCACCTTTCAAAACATCCAAGGAAACTTCACAGAATT
>JBBPBX010012358.1:27229-37910 GCA_038048925.1 Garcialebias charrua | reverse complement strand
TCTCAACGATTTAATGCCGGAAGGGTGACGTAGCTCGTCTGAAATTAATCAAAGTCTTCCAATGTAGGAAAGGGGACTGGAGTGAGGGGCTGGTTCCAGAAAAGAAGAAAGTCAGAGAACTGGGAAAGGATTATGTGTCCATCTCCAAGTCTGGTGGACTGAGGTTTATTTTTGTTTATTTTTTTCATTGTGGTGTCAAGGTTATGGTTAAGGAAAATGTTTTTTTTAGTCCATTCCATACAGGGGTTTGTGATTCATAGAACATTTACCTTGGTCTAAAAACTACTTAAGCATCGTGCCCACACAGAAACAGAAACAGCAGCGGAACTTGGAACTTGGCTCGAGAGTGGAAAAATTGTTTCAACGCCACTGTTGCATTCTCGTATGAAAACAGTGTCAAATGAACAAGGAAAAAAAACATGATGCTGTTCCTTGGTGGATGTGAACTTAGACCTAAATCACACTCAGGTTACAGGTAGTCCCCGACTTACGAGCGCTCTAACTTACGAGGATCCAGACTTACGAGCTGGCAAATTTTGGAAAAAACGCAAAAAATACTGAGTTTTTCTGTGTTTTTTCACCACAGTTCGTTAGCTAAACATGTGGACACACGTTTCCGATCATTTTTATGCACTCATAAGCAGTTTTTCGATGAAAAACGAGTGTTTGTAGTCGCGCTAGCAAAACCGTTCCAACTTACGAGCGAAATTCCGGACTTACGAGACACGTGGCGGCCGTTCCAAATTACGAGATTTCCGTGTTACGAGCGCCTCGTTGTAACGGAACTCGCTCGTAAGTCGGGGACTACCTGTATTTGTGTATACAAGATAGATAGATAGATAGCTTTATTTGTCCCTGTAGGGAAATTATTTTGCAACATTGTCAGCAGGCATTTTCATAAATACTTATACAAACAAGACATTAACATCTATCATTACAGCAAAGACGTTTAAGCTTGGTAATTCATGATACATTTGCATTATTTAATGATTTAATTGCTTGTGGTATGAAATTAAATGTTGTTCTGTTTCTTGAGAATAAAGGAAGGCCCTACATTTGCCCTGAAGGAAGCAACTCAAATGAGGATCTTAGGGAATGTGTGTCGTCTGCTATAATCTGGTTTGCCTTCCTCATAACTCTGTCCAAAAACTGAAATAAAGAAATACTATATTTGAACAATTTTCTTTACTAAAATATCCCAGTTGTATTTTACATTACTCTCAAAATAAAGAAAGTAAAAATAATAGGTGTTTAACAATTATTATTATTATTTATTTTATTTTATTTTTCAGATTGTCTTTTTTTTTTCAGATTTGCCTGTTTGTCTGAGTCCTGGAAACCCCATGGACTCACCAAGTCTGGCTTAAGAGATAAAAAAAATAAAATTAAAATAAAAAAACATCCGTGGTTAGTTGACAATCTGGAGGTCATGAAACTTTTCCACAAAATGTCAACCTCCATGAATGTTCCTGGTCAATTTGGTGGTTGAAACCACTCTGAAATTCAAACGGTGGATGTACTCTAAACTGGTGAGCTAAGATAGACAATAATATGTTCTGTGCGAATTGTGTTGACTTTCAGCACTATACAACTTGTACAAAACCATATTACCCAGCTTAAAAACAGGGTGGCAACATTTTTTTTAAATAGTGGCTGTTGCCACTCTGTGCCACCCCCTAGAACCGCCACAGCTTCATGAATCACAAAACCTCTAGGATTATTGAAAACAAAAATGTTTCTGAACACAAAAGTTAATTTATTCTGAAACAAAATAAATATTGTTTAAAGAAAGCTCTGTTAAACATTATAAATAAACTTTACTTTTTTTACAGATGCTGGGATCAATACCGACTCCAGTATGTTTTACCAGTTATTTTCCAACAGCGCATAAGGTTACACTGCGAGCACTGGGTGACTGGCAGGAGATAACTAATACCATCATGTATATCTTTATTTTTGGGTCCAGGTTGTTTTTCTTTTCTTTTGAGAGACAGTAAAAGAACATGAGACAAAACAAAATAAAGAAAATCAACCTAAAAGCCTTATTTGCCTGTAAGACGAACCTTGATTATTGCATAGGACTTTATGAGCCACATTTATTCTGCTCTGTTTTGACATTCTGTGCTGTTTTCACTGAAATGTAATCTCAGCCTTCCTGCTGTAATGAAAAAAAATATATATACCTTTTAGAAGACTAGCAAAACGGCATTTTTTTCTAAATTTCTTAAATAATAAACCTTCTTTTAAAATAGTTTTATACATCATTTCAGGACAAATTATTTTCCTTATACAACATAACTATAACAAATCCAATGTTTATTCAAAGTCAAGCCAAATTCTAATCTGTGTACAATTCAATGCGAGTTGAATACAATACAATCATATATAAATTATGAAACACCAATTATTAAAAAAAAAAAGTATTTTTCATAGAAAGCCTGTAGTAGATTGTGCCAAATCTTCACTTTGTTGTAATTTCCCATCTTGAGCAAAGACGTTGGCAAAGGTGCAAAGGAATGACTCTCTTCAAGAAGAACAGCCTTGAGCAGAAGCAGGGCCAGGATGTCAGCCATCTGTCTTGGCCGGGTGAGGTTTGAGAAGACAGGGAGGAGACACATGCTAACAGTAGCAGTTGGTCCAGGTGTGGCATCTATGGAAAGTCAGTGACAGCAATGATGGCAGATACAAACATGGATGGTTGAAGCAATGGGAAAGTTCAGTAGTGAGAGTTGACAGCTGAAGAGTGAGGACGTGTGGTCAGCCAGCAAAACTAAGAGGTATCATACTGTATGATAACCTCATCCATAACTAAAAGATTTATAAAAAAATAAAAAAATGAAACATTGCCGTAAAAAAAATCCAGTGTCAGCTTCAAAAACAAAAAGTCTACTTTTACCCACTCTTGGAACCACAAATAAGCCTGGAGTCTGCAGAGCAAGGTGCTCTGTTGGTAAAATATAAAGCATAGTGTCTTAATAAAATATATCTGTAGAGAGTTATTGAGAGTTATGTTTGCAAGAAATAAGATACAAAATAATCTAGTTCAAAATTCCAAAATGTTCCAGAAACAATTATTTTTGACTAGATATTCAAATCATTTTCTTTTGGTGATTATTTGCTTGTAATTTTACCTTGAAATGTCCCCATTCACTAGCGTGAACTGGAGCGGTTCGCAGCCGAGTGTGAAGCAACTGAGATGAGAATCACTATCTCCAAATCTGAGGCCCTGGTCCTGGACCGGAAATGGGTGGATTTCTCTTCAGGTCGAGGGTGAGGTTCTACCTCAAGTGGAGGAGTTCAAGTATCTCTGGGTTTTGTTCACGAGTCAAACGAGTGAGGGAAGAATGGAGCGTGAGATTGGCAGACGGATTGGTGCAGCGTCTGCAGTATTGCGGACTCTGTACTGGTCCATTGTGGTGAAGAGGGAACTTAGCTGCAAGGAAAAGCTCAGGGGTGTCAAACTCACTTACAAAAGGGGGCCAAAATCAAAATATTTTTCAAACTAAGGGCCAATTCCAGAATCTAGATTAACTCAAACCAGATACCCATCTTTCAGCGGGTTCGTTTGTTGTCAGTCCATACAATGCGCGTTATGAACTGTTATCATCCCCATATATAGTGGCAAAACTGTCCAATCTACCTCTTAGTATGTTTAAAAGAACTTTATCAGTGTTAGGCAGCGTGTTTCCGTAAACCCGGAAGTGTTGTGTTTTTGTTTTTTTCAGCTTATGTAACCGTTTTCATAAACCTAACCGTAAACCTGACCCAGAGGAACAACCCTAAACCTAACCCCCTTACCCTTGTGCCTAAACCTAACCAAGACCCTAAACCTAACCCAAGATCCTTTACTCTAAACCTAACCACGTAGCTAAAGATGGAGCCTGCTGTCATCGCTTGTAATGGTGACAACGTACCTTTAAACCAGCGGGTTCGCATCTTTTCTTGGTCACATATTCCTCAACAAGAGTTTGATTGATCTCATTTGATGTTCTCTGTTGTGCTTTCAACATCATAAGCAAAGATTACTGAAACAAATTCAAGAGATGCTGGTGAAGATTCTCAGTCATCCAGGACATGATAAAATCAGAACAAGCGTTCAATACAAAAACAATTGGATTGTATTTGTTACAGAAAACGTTTCATCCTCTATCCAAAGGGCTTTTTCAATTCAAGGAGCAGGCTGTGTGACAGTGAAGTTAAGTCACAGCCTGCTTCTTGAATTGAAAAAAGCTCTTTGGATAGAGGGTGAAACGTTTTCTGTAACAAACAAAGTCCAGTTTTTGATTTGATTTATTTACTCATTCATTTTATAATAAAATACACAACAATATACACATAAAAAGAAGGAAAAAAACACAAATATAAAATGAAAGGCAGCAGATTGAAGAATTTTTTATTTTATTTTATCTGCCCCTTATCTACCGTATCTGACAAACAATTCACACAACCAAATTCTTCAAATTCCAAAAGAAATGAACAAAGCTTTTAACCATCAACATAACATACAATTTATAACTTAAACTAATTTAGAAATAGGATTGTAAGAATTTAAACTTAATCATTCTCTTAAATATTGCCATTGAATTTGCCTCTTTAACATCATTCTCCAAAACGTTCCACGTTGTTTTTGTATTGAACGCTTGTTCTGAAAGTCAAGAGATAGAAGTATTTTATGTTTCACATATTACCTTGGGGGGCATGCAAGGGCCACGTTTGGCCCCCGGGCCTTGAGTTTGACACTTATGGTCTATACCCTCACTTATGGCCACGAGCGCTGGTGACCGAAAGAATGACATTGCGGATACAGACGGTTGAAATGAGTTTCTTACGTAGAGTAGCTGGACTCTTCCTTAGAGATAGGGTGAGAGTAGAACCACTGCTCATCCACATAGAGAGGAGCCAGTTGAGGTGGTTCGGGCATGTCCTACTGGGAGGAGACCTCGGGGAAGACCCAGGACATGCTGGAGAGACTATATCTCTCTGAACGTCTTGGGGTCCTCCCAGAAGAGCTGGAAGAGGTGGCTGTGGAAAGAGATGTCTGGGCCTCCCTGCTCAAGCTGTTGCCCCCGCAACCCGTCTTCAGAACAAGCGGGAGATAATGGATGTATGGATTTCCCAGTCAGATTCATCAAGCACGCACTAATACACAATGTAGCCTATTTATTTACTTATTTATTTATTTACTTGTTTATTTGGATCTTCTTTTTGTTTGTGATGAGTTCCAAAGTCCATTTCTGCTTTTGGAAACAATCAACTGCTAATATTGATTCTGCTGTTGCAGACCATGCCACGCAGTTGTAAAGGTGCAAATTAGCCTTTTGAGATCCAACTCCTCAAATAAATTACGCCGAACCAAAACTGAAAGCCAGGTCACCTTGAAGCCCTTCTGCAACTTGTCTTTGAGGGAGGCTTTTTAGTCAGATATTTTATGTTGTGATTTTGTTTTGGTTTGTTTAAAAAAAAACTGGAACGCAGATGAACACTCAACTCTGAACTCCACCATCATTCTTTCAAAATGTTGTGTGGGAAGTTGCATGACATGATAGTGATGTGTTGGTGTTTCTCCTGCTTTAGAAATCAAGTTGTTCCAGGAGCAGCAACCCATCTGACCAATCAAGTTGTTGCTAAAATGCCAAGGCTTTCAAACCAAAACTTTGATGGTGTGAAGGAGTCTGTTTTAACAGAAATATTCATAGTTTCCTAGACCTTCTCTAGCTTTCTTGTAAACATATAACCACTATCCAATATTTGACCTCATTCGCTGCATGACATCCTAATAGGTCCCATTGTGCAAAAAAATAAAAATTCTCAAACTTTTCAGGTAAAATTCCCCATCTCAATGGTTTTCAGTGTTAACTTCCTCTTCCCCTACTCTTGAAAACATGTTTTTCAAATAGAAATGTTTACAACACTTTGTTGCACTTGAGGTACTTCAGGATAAAAAAAAGAAAATTGAAATATCATTTTCAGTGTCTATCTGTTCAATGATTCAAGTAAAAATTAAACAACTTCATGTGTTTTGTTGTTCTGATAAGAACATGTGCTTGTGAACGTGTGCTTTACAAAATATGTTTCGGATGCAGTTTGTATGCAGGAAAAGTAAGTAAAAAAACACCTTATCTAAATTACAGACTTGAGAATCTTTTCATGTTTTCTTCAGTTATGCCTATGATAATATTTAATAATAGTGATCTTCTCAAACATCTACCAACAAATACAATTTTTTTTTTCAGAGTCAGACTTTGACGACCCCGTGACCCAAAAATGGAAGAAGCGGGTAAAAGATAATGGATGGATGGGTGGACTTTGACGACTGAACCACAAGCATGATATAAACACACAATATATTTTACTTTCATTTTAGACACAGGAAATGGTCTCTGCATTTTGCCTTTTAATGTTACATAGGGCATTACTGATAAAAAGAATACAATAATAAATAAACGACTTATTGTATGATTAAAAAGCAACAGAAACAAGGTAAAACAAGGGAGGTGGGAGGTAGTCTCTCACTACTTTGCGGTTCAACTTTCAAGGACTCGCTCTTTTGCGGTTTTTCAAAACAAGACTGGACACAACACACAATTGGCTGGCTGATGGATGAGCCGCAAGATCGGCATGATTTATATAATTGAAATGAATTATTTAACATGATTTACATGTGCAGGGAGAAACTCCTTCTGCAGCCTGTGAAATCCGCTCTGCAGCGGAGAAGTGGGCGTGGCCGAGTTCGCTGGCAGGTGGCAGAGAGGAGATCATGACAAGCTGTGCTCCTTTAGAACATTTAGGGTTTAGAAACATTGTTTAGAATATTGTAAGAGTGTGGGAAGGGTTTAAAAACACCTTTATATATGTATACGTATACATATACATGTATTTGTACTACTATTCCTACTTTACAATTTGTCACTTATCGCGGCAGGACTGAGAACGGAAACCCCCACAATAAACGAGGGACTGTATTGTGTGTGATTGTTGTTCTGTATTTTTATTTATTTTTATTTATTTTTTATATGTTTTCACTCAGATGCTGTTTTTGCTTTGTTACACAATCAGATACAAAGTACATTCATTCAGATTAGATGCTTGGTTAAGATTAGGAAAACATCATGGCTGAGCTTTAAAACATACAGTACAATGAATATTGCTGCAGTACAGATTTTTAAGCCTTGCGACCGAAATGCTTCCCTAATCAGTTATGGTATCAAGTCACAATACTGGAAGCCGGACTGACACTAGAATATTATTGTGAATGATTAAGGACATTTAAAACAATCCCTCCTAAATGCATGCATTAGATATATTTTAACATTCAGGGACACTACTGATGCTGAAATATGAGCACTCACATCTTGTTACAACATCTAAATTTGTAAAACTAAACATTGTTTAAGCTGATAAAGAAATGCAGCTCAGATGAAAACAGTTCTGTTACAAACTTTCATGCTTAACTATTTGTCAAAGTTTAATAATGTGTTGTCACTAAGAGCAAGAAAGTCCAAATATTTGAGGACATTTCACATTGACTTTCTGCTATTTTTCACTGCCAGCCACACATTGTTTTCAGTCTCTCAAAAAAGACATGATACAACCCCCACTATGAATAATTTCATGAGGCTGTCACTTTTTTTTCTTTGACTGCTGAGAGCAGACTTCATTTTTTTTGTTGCAATCATAGTGGAAACATTGTGACCGCACCGCTTCAGGTTTTTCTGATGATTATAAAGTGCTCTACTTGTGTCCTGAAGGATTCATGTATGCTAACATTAGCTGGGAATTTGGTGTGCTTATCTGCCTCTTCTCTTCACCTTTACACTCAATTAGCAAAAAAAATAAAAAATCACCCACCTCTACAAAATCACATAAGCCTAAATGTGACAGCCTCTTTGTTTGCCAAGCACGTGTCAATGGTAGTAGCACTCACAACAATCTAGCAGATGTGTCTAAAAGAAGGAAGAGCTAGTGGCTGTCACACTTCTGAATGGCAAAGGTTAGGGTGGCCTAATAGGGCACTCGTGCATTTTATGTCACTCACTTACAGGACAGGTCCTGACATGCGGCACTGGATGGGTTCTGTTCGCCTGTCGTGAACATTCACCGACATCCAGCTACACAGCCGGACATCCTGCTGCCCTCATGACATAGATGTGGCACATCTGTGGGAATTGATGCACAGTGGGTCGTTTTTCAGTACTCTGCCTCTGGAGCTTCCGTAACAGACTGACACAAGTTAGCTTCACCACGCCAGCTCTCACGTTGCTTTCGGACATAACCCAAACAGCATCGCAATTTCCCAGTATTAGCACCAGCCATTGACCCCGCTTGACCCCATCATGACTGCAAGCTCATTACCTAGCTAAGATTGTCGGTGATGTGGTTTTCACCTCAGCTTACTGTCTCAGCATTCTCCAAAGCAGAGTACACGTAAGATTCAGCCCACGATTCAAGCAAGGTCCGTCTCACGGGCTTTTGGTGGCGTTGACAGTTATTGGTAAGGAATCGCAGGAAATGTATTAAATGGAGGTCAGTTTTGTCTTGATGCAAAAACTTCGGCCAGTGCTATGGAATGTGGATACATGAGTGTTCCCCGGGGTCTCATTCCTTGTTGATTAAGCAGTAGAATGACAGGCGGGCCATTTGCTGCATGAAAGACTGCACTCTAATCATACTGAAAATGACTTGCATTTTATGAAAAGGCAATGTGAATTGTGACGCTAATACACGTAGGGTAGTCAGTCAAGGTAATGTGACTGTAGAGATTTTCCTTTGTCTGAGAGCAGCAATCACACTAAGTAACTGAGGTTTTTTCTTCCTAGTTCACTTTGTTGAGGAGTCCAAACTTGTGCTTCTAGTTTGGTGAAAGAGACATATTTTTTTTAGAAGACTGAACCACTAAAAGAGCTCAATCCCTATCCACATGGCAACAAAGCACTGGCATGGTACTGAACCTAAACTCCCCTACATGCACAACCCCCCACCCCACCCACAGTCTATTAAGGGCTCATAGTGATCAATAAAGCTAGAAAAGTGCTTTAGAAATTGCAGCCCATTCCATGTGCCATTTACAAACTGTCACTTTGTAATGGCTCCTCAATGCGCATCTCAGGAGAGTCAAACATCTTACATTAAGTTTTTACATATGCAGCTGCTTTGATGCCGTTTCCTTTGCTAAGCTCTTAGCAGGGCAGTTTCAAAAAGCAATTTCGAGTTAATTGCCTTTGTGTGAGCACTGAAAAAAAAAAGGTAGCAGCAATATATATTTATTCATGAGTGAAGGAGAAACCCCAGGTCCTGCTGTAAGTGAGGAGCAGCAGGACACCAGCACTATATTGAAAAAAAAAGAAGTATTATTTTCTTTCCCTACTGGTATTAGTTTTTGTTTAAATTAATTTTTTGAAATTATACCAACACACTGTATCAACCTAAAGGGAAAACAAACAAAAGGATCACACACATATAAAACCACACTTTTGTTCCTGTTTGCCAGGCGTTGCACTGCTGTTCAACTAACTACTGCCATCTAGGGATACAGTAAAAAGCTGTTGTGTGAATCATGGTCACAGTAGGAGCACTAACTCTACACAAAACAATACAATTACAGCCTCTGTATGACAACCCATAATGCAATCGTATTTAAAAGAAACACTTGTCATTGCTGGCATTTATTTATTTATTTTTTTGGTCTTCTTTTTCTGTGCTGGACATTTTGATGGCATAAAAATGGCTGGATCCTGCCTGTCTAGATGTGATAGGTGAAGCTTTTCTCTTTTGCAGTATTTCTGACTGGTTCCCAGTGGACTGCAAGGTTGGAGGGAGCCACAACACAGACATAGCAGCTCGCCATCTCTCTCGTCTCACAGCTGGAACCCAGTCCTGCTGAATAATGAACTCAATCTCAGCTCTGCCTCAGGGGGGAACCTCAACACTGCCCTCAGCTTAGTACAATGCTTTTGTTGCCCATCTGCGCGTGAGTGCCCACACATGCACACGCTCACTTTCGCCCACCATCATTCTTTCCAGCCACAAGTAGCTCTGTGAAAAATGCTCTGCTGATTGGCAGCAGAGAGACAGAGAGGAAGGAAAAGAAAAGTGTGCCGCAGAGCTGGAAGTCGTCAAAGAATCATGATGGTTTGTGCTGAAGAAGGAAGATAGGAAGACGGTAGGGGAGAGGTTACAATTTGTGTGCATGTGTGAGCGGTTCAGAAGCAGAGTCCCAGAAGTTCAACTGCCACACCTGTGAGAGGCCGTGTCAAGCGTTTCTACTGAGAAAGTGGAAGAAAGATCGGAAAAGAACGGGCATCTTTTATGCAGCGGTGAGGATGTGAGGGGTGAGATGAAAGAGACTGCCGCCAGATATCGAGCTAATGAATGGCCATGCTTCCAGTTCCTGATTGAGATTTAAGAGGTGTGGGTAGTTATAGCTGAGGGGGGTCAGCAGCAGTGGTGAGTAAGCTGACCTTTCAAAAAGCCCTTCACCTTCCTAGCTTTCACGCTGAGACAATTAACTGCAGAATGGCAGCTTTTCATTAAATTCACCCTAATTATCTTAAGGAGCTAATGAAATTTGTTGGCTACTCTGGGTAATCTTTCAAAAACAAAAAACATAATTCCAAACTAGTGAGAAATCTGCACATGTGTGTAGACAGTCTCTCTCTCTCTCTCTCTCTCTCTCATATATATA
>JBBPBX010012358.1:0-20618 GCA_038048925.1 Garcialebias charrua | reverse complement strand
GGACAATATTTTTTTTTATTTTTTTTCAGAGATTACCTGGCTAACATCAGTCTGTCAGGAGGTAGTGACAGAGTGAAGAAATATGTTCATAAAAAAAGCTACATACTGCAGCTTTAATGAGAAACTTGGCTTGCCATACCAAGCCCCGATCGTCTCGCTCCATAACCCCCACAGCAAATGTCAAATCAGCTGCATTTCTCTGTGCTGCCCAGGCAAAATGCAGCTGACATGACCATTAAAGTGCATTTACTAAGGAAAAGTTAAACTGAGACACACATTTACTATAATGTTGAGCAAACACATTGTTTCTAGGTGTTAATCTTGTTAAATTTTGACTAAATGCACAGCGAGTCCTCTGTCTGTGTGCTACCAGAGCCACAAATTATTTTTGAAATATGGCTGATTGTACCGTTAAAGTGCATTTATTAAAGTTAATTAAACTGAAACACACATTTGCTATAATTTCGAGCAAACTAATTTGTTTTAAAGTGTTAATCTTGTTAAATTATTGTTAAAATCCTCCTGTGCATGCTCCCACTGCCTCCATTTGGCAGCCGATTGATTTTTGGCACAACACCGGCCCACATTTCCGGGTGGCCAACGGTGACACATGACACAACGTGTCAACGGTGACACATAATAGATGTGACATATATGGCGAAGCAAGATATTTCTGTTTTTTCCACTACACATATTTGGACTGATGTGATTTATACGGTGCTGCGACGTGAATGACAGAAAGTACAGTACTTAATACTTGTACTGCTGTTCCTACTTCACGGTGTTTCACTTATTGCTGGGCTTCAGGAAACAGATTGTTACAACTCGAGGAACCCAGAGTGATACAAGACCACGAAAACGAGCAAGACTCAAGAATGGAAATTGACAGTGTTTATTTATATACAGTGAAGTTAGTTGATCAGCTGGAGCCCTAAGGAGGAAGGAGAGAGTCAGGGGGTTCTGGATGGTGAGATGATATTGATCCAGTAGATTTGTCTTACAGTTTTGAGGATGGTGGAGGGGGAATCAAAGTGGACTCCGCATAGGAAAGTGGACAGGTGTGTGGCTGGAAGTCAAGGTTTCGCTTCTCATCCGAGGAGCTTTCTCAATTGAGAAAGCTTCTCGGATGAGAAGCGAAACGTCTTCTGCTAAAGATAAAGTTCAGTTGTTTCTGTAATGAAAGCCTTTTTTTGATTTGATCATGTCCTGGATGACTGAGAATCTTCACCAGCAACAGATGATACCCTCACACAGATCCCTTGCAATAAACAAGGGATTAGTGTATTGCAAAGTTGGTAAGAACTATAGAATGTCTGAAATTTTGAATAAGACCCATGTGAAAAAAAGACAAGAAAAAAAAAGAACACAGTAAAGAAGACAGACCAGACCAAAAAACCCAGAGAGAGTGAATGAACCAAATCCTAATGTAACATTAAATAAAAGTTTTGAGGGGAAAATACAGGTAGTCCCCGACTTACGAGCGAAATCCGTTACAACGAGTTGCTCGTAACACGGAAATCTCGTAATTCGGAACGACCGCCACGTGTCTCGTAAGTCCGGAATTTCGCTCGTAAATTGGAACGGTTTTGCTAGCGCGACTACAAACACTCGTTTTTCATCGAAAAACTGCTTACGAGTGCATAAAAATGATCAGAAACGTGTGTCCACATGTTTAGCTAACGAACTGTGGTGAAAAAACACAGAAAAACTCGGTATTTTTTGCGTTTTTTCAAAAAATTCTAGGGATGCACCGATCCACATTTCTCACTTCCGATCCGATACTGATACTTAAAAAGTGGGTATCGGTCGATATCGATACTTTTCCGATCTGATACTGTTCAGGTATGTGAATCTGTATACAGTAATGAAATTTTTGTACTGAGACAATTCATTTTAAAATTGTGTGAGATACACCCAATGAAGACACTCTTGAGCCTTACAACAGGAAACTCACAAACTTTAACAGCACACAAGAGGCAGCTCTATACCACACACATGTCTTTGTCACTCATGGTGCAGCTGGAAAAACTAAAAAACCGCTAAGCATGATGGGAAAGGCAACAAAATCCACTCCCTTAGTGGTTAAGAGGAGTGGATTTTGTTGTCTTTCCCATAATGCTTAGCGGTTTTTTAGTTTTCCAGCTTTAGGTGCAGCTGGAAAACAAAAAAAAAAACGCTAAGCATGATGGGAAAGACAACAAAATCCACTCCCTTAGTGGTTAAGAGGAGTGGATTTTGTTGTCTTTCTCATAATTCATAATTCACAAGAGGCAGCTATATACCTGCCTCTTGTGTGCTGTTAAAGTTAGTGAGTTTCCTGTTGTAAGGTTCAAGAGTGTCTTCATTGGGTTTAACTCACACAATGTTAAGACGGCAGTCACAGAATGTGATGGAACACAAGTGCTCATTGAAGCTGGATCAGAAATATCGGCAGGTTGGATCCGATATCCGATACCTAAATTATGCTGGTATCGGATACCGATACCGATACTGGATCGGATCTGCCCCATCCCTAAAAAATTCGCCAGCTCGTAAGTCCGGAACCTCGTAGGTCAGAGCGCTCGTAAGTCGGGGACTACCTGTATGGAAGAAACCCATGACAAATCTTTGTAATGAGACATATTCCACAAGCTGAAATGCAACACTAAACACTAAACATACCTGTATATAAACTCACAGACCATGACGGAAACAGACCACCAAAATTCCAAGTGGTCTTTTCTGCTTGAAAAGTAATGTGTTTGTTATGCACCCTGGGGATTTTAGAAGTTTAAACATCCTTGTTTTTATTTATCTTGGCTGCAAACTGCTGCAGCCTGCTGGTTCAATAAAGAACTAACCTTTTTTTTATTACTCAGTCTGCTTCACTCAAGCTTGATTGGGCAGAGCTGCTGTTCACCTGCAGGTCCAGCCTATAAAGCAGACATGCTGTGTTTGGTGCAGGGTGGAGCCTTTGCTTAGAGCAATGGATTGTGAGAATGCCAACTGAGTTTGGTGGATACAAGCAAGGGTGCTTGTTGGAGCAACTTGGAGCCTGCTGAAGGTAAACCAAGTTTTGATTAAGGTAGCTGTATTGCTGCCTATTTGTGTTCCAGAGTGTTCTCCACCCACTCTGATCACTGTGTTGAGCTCTCATGCTACTTGGTGTGAGCTAAAGCTCTTGAGGTAAAGCTCTTGAGGTTTGGGGGCTCTTTAAACAGCTCATGTAGAGCAACGGTGCTCTTTTAACAGCTCTAGTGCTTACTAGAGTTGTGTGAAGTTAAGAGTAATCTAGTGGAGACTCGTTGTACCAAGACTGGCTTGAGGAACGAGTGGTGGCTTATTGAAGTCTTCTGGATGGTGTGAAACTCAGCTGAGGGTTCACTGGAACTGCTGAGGACACTGTCAGGTAACCTAACAATTCTGAGAGATCTCCACCCTCTCAGATTGTTGTTGTTTGCTCCTGTTGGAGCTGAAATAGGCCCTTAAGGCCTGGCACTGGTTTCAGGACTAGATGCTAAAAGCAAGAGTTGTGAGTGTTTAAGCTCTTTGAGAGTTTGTGTGACTCTAGCTTAAAATAGAGTGTGGTTTTGGACTGCTGTACTCTGGTTGACTCTTCTTTTTTGTCAGATGCTGAAGGGAAGCGTCTGAGCAGCTGCCCAGGAGGGGGACAGCTAACGTGAAACAGAGTGAGAGTCTGTTTCCCCTTTTTTTCTCCATTTGTTTGATACTTTTGACTGTGTGGGTGTCGGTAGTTCAGTTATCGCTTTTCTTTTATTTAGAGGTATTTTTGGCTAGGCAGATCGTCACCTGGGAAGGCACGGCGGTCCTGTATAGGATTGGGTCGGCCTGGGAGGCGTTTTGTTCATTTCCGCCGCACCCACTTGTCCTTCAATCCTTTGAACTTTCTCTTTTTAATTTATTTTTGTTTCTTTAAGGACGCTGAGCAGGAGAAGGCGCTCCAGACGGGTGGGAGAAGCCTGAGAGGACCCTGACCGCCTGGAGGCTCTTAATTTTAGTTAATAAAATATCATTTAAACCTTTTCTTGTGTCCAGTGTCCTTTAAGTATGTTTTGGCCCTCATACGGTCGTAACAGTGTTGTACCTGCATACATGGTATATTTGCTGTGCTTAGAATGGAAAAAAAAAAAGGTAAAGAGGAAAACAGCAGGAAAATAAGAAATGGAGAGAAAATGTGCAGGTTTTAGAATGTGAAGTAGGGAGAGGATATACCGGTAATCCATGATACCGCAGGTTTTTATCACGCCTATGTGAAGGGTCAGAAATTGGTTTCCTCTGATCAGTGAGGAAAATCACAAACACTGCTGACCTGAAAATTTCCCCCCACAGAGAGTCAAGGTATGGTGATACAAACAGGCTTGGCTTATAATAAAGAATATTAGCTGTGCAGCAGGGCATCGTCTTCATTCTCCCTCACTTTATTTTTTCTATTTTTTTTTTCTTCTTTTGATGGGGCTCATTGATATGCATCGTGGTTCTACTCTGATAATTGCCTGCTGAGCTTCAGATCAATTCTTTAATTTGCCATCAAAACTTTATGATGTCATGCACGTGCAATCTCACCAGATTAAAAAAAAAAAGTCTGGAAATGCAATCAGGGAAAACAACAAACAAAAAATAAAGCAATGCAATTTTGTAAAATGGTTAGTTTTTAATGTTGATGTTGCACAAACGTGACTTAACTCCATGCATCTACTGAGGTAAAATCTGAAATAATATGAAGTGATAGGTTGCTTCAGTTTGTTTAAAGAATACTAAATGAAGCTTTTATTTTATTTTTTGTCTAATTAATTTGGATACCACTCCTAATTCTTTTTGCCAATGACTTGTGTGTGAAGTGGGAATATGACTATAGCACTACACTACATAAATATGACTTGCATACTTGCAAAGGACAGCAAGGACTTTAACATGTACCAGTTTGTGTGAATATATATTGTTTGAGCAAACACATACTTTTTAGGTCTTGTTAACTTTGCACAGCAACTCGTCACATGCACGCAAATACTACCGTAAAGCGGCTTTCGAAATACAGCCTATTTCACCATCAAAGTGCATTTGTTAAGCAAAAGGTAGACTGAGACATTTAATATAAATTTGAGCAAACAAATCATTGTTTTTAAGTGTTAATCTTGTCACCCACCCACATTTCCGAGTTCGGCTCACATTTCCGGGTTGTCAGCGGTGCCGAGTAACAAACGCGATGCATCAGCGGTGACGCATAATAGAGCTTTGGAGCACACGTGCTGTGTGGGGGCGTGTTGGGGGCGTGTCGGGGGCGTTCCAGTCTCGACCGCCATCTTGGCAGCCTTCATAAAAAAATAAAAGAAATTCAGGAGACCTGGAGTAATACTTGCCTCCACTGACATTCCCAGTCATTTTAGCAGACCTGGTCTGTGTCAGTGCTTACACCACAAATAATTTTTATAATTACAATTCACTGGGAGAGCTGGTCCAATCTATGAACAGCTGGGTAGATGATTTGTACATTTTTAAAGCCCCCAGTATAATACGTTGAAGGTACGTTGTTCTTGGCTCGTTAATTTTACATAAATTATTAATATACATGTCTTTCAGAATCAATCATGCTGAGTATTAAAAATTGTGAACACTTAATTTTTCATAGTATGCATTTTAACTGATTTACAAAGCTCCAAGTAGAAAATTACCTTATTTTTAATGACTTGAGCTTGTCTAATGACATGTAGACTTCAAATCTTGATTAGATTACTTTATATATAATATGTATTAAGATGCATATATATTATAGACAAATGTTTCTGTCTTTTCATTCACCATTTTAGTTTAACAGGTTCTGCTCTCTGAGTCATAAGGGTGATGCATTAAAATACAGCTAGCAGTACAAAATCCAACTCCTGAACTTGGAGCATCTCCTGATGGACTCAGTGTGATCGCTGCTGCCTGGAGAAAGTTCCCTCACAAATATAAGACATGCAGCATCCAGCGGCTGTGGAGGCAGGAGATGAAGTTCACCTGAAGAAGCATCGTCCACATGCACAGGTGCACAATCAAACCACTGTGACCTTGTGTGGACCCACACAGACATGGCTGGACGTCTGCAGAAAGCATGAAGCTTCCTAAAGATATTTCTCAGAGTTTGTTCTCCAGCTTCAAGGGATACATAATTATGTAAATCATGCTGTTCACTTATATTTGCACATTTTTGGTAGCAATTTTTCTATAAAATGTATTAACTACACAATGTTCATCACATTGTTACTAGAAATGTTTAATTACATCAAATGTTTACTTCAAAATGGATCTGTTTCATTTTGTTTATTTCTTACCTGAAATTCATTCATTCAACTTTTATTTGGACAGGTTAATCCCTGTTAATGAAATTTGTTAATACATCAAATGTTTACTACAAATGTGATCAATTTCATCATGTTTACATGTTAGTGCTGAATTAAATGTTTCATAAATGTTTACCACATTAATTTTTATTAAATGAGAAAAAAAACACTTGTTATTATTCAACTGTAAAAATATTTCAAAACAACGAGTCCAGCAAATATAATTTTTTTCTCCAGTCTACATTTTACATACATCAGTAGCAGCATGTGCAGGTTTTATTAGCAATAAATTTACAACCACACTAGAACACATGTTCACTAAACTGCAGCACACACACAGTCTGAAGAAGTGTCACCTCTTCACCCTCACATGTAAGCACCAGTATAGTTAACTGATCTAGTTCTATGTAACATTTCATATTTGTTTCTCATGCAATCAGTGACACTTTCCACATGAATTCTAAGTTGTACTCATGTGTTTTCAAAATCATTAGTATCAAGTGGAAATCTCCCTTTAGTGAATGATGGGATTTTAACCTCAGCACATCATTCATTTATACTTTTGTTGGTTGTAACTGGGACCCTGTGTACACAGTTTCGTTCCACCTCATGTACAACATGTGATGTGAATGACAATAAACAACCTTGACCTTGACTCTCACACTGTCTAATTTCAAAGCCTCTGTCAGATAACAACATCCCCGGGTAATAATTTGAGAGAAGATCACAGCTTCTGTTATGAGCTTGTCTGCACCTCCATCCCTTGAAAAGAAAAAGACAGGTATTAGTTTTATGTGACACATTAAAAAGATGGCAAAGCAAGGAAGTCCTGTATAATATTTAATACTTTAAATTTAGCTGGTTTTTATTCAGCTCTGACCTGTTCTCCTGTAACAGATGACTACCTTTCTGTTGGTGCATGAAGAAATTGTTTTATGTGGTACTACTTGAGCAACATTGACGGTGTATTTGTAGCTTTTTGCTGCTGGTCCCTGTTCCTCCATCTGCAGCTTCACTGAGCTCTTCTGGAGTTTCCATCCATTTCATATGAAGGTCTGCCTTGACAAGGACGTATCAGAACACAGATCAGTATTACTACAGTGACAGTGACAACACTACAAACTTTAAACAGTTTATTTCACAATAACACAGCTGTCCACTCTGTCTAAAATCAGACTATGTTATATAAAATATATAAACCCAACCTAAACTAGGCTGACCCACTTCTATGAACTAAACACCCGGACAAAATCATGGCAAAAATTATGGCACAACTTCAACAAAACAAATTTATACACTCACCAGAATGTCTGGAACAAACTAGCAGTTATTTTGGGACATGGAGAAAGTTATATCAGGACGTGTCACCGCTGATATCAGGCCATTCATCTCCTTTTTGTTACGTCCGACACATGAGCTCCCTCGCGTTGCTTCCAGGCAGCTAACAGGAAACATAAAGTCTGTTTTTTTCTATCTACTTTCAGGTCGTGTGACCGGACATTACATCCAATAACACAGCAAGTTCGGACCAATGCAAAACTCTTAAAACCTACTTGGATTCTAACAAAAAACGAGAGACAGAGCTTCTTTTAGAGGGCTTTGAATATGGTGCTTTAAATCCCATAATGCATTGCGCCGTGGACCATCATGCTTTGCGCCGCGGACCAGTGACGTCACGTTCCAAAGCTCTATAGATGCGATGTACATGGTGAAGCAACATATTTATGGATTTTTCCACTTTATTAGACATATATTTGGACTGATGCAACTTATAGGGTGGTACGACGTGTACGGTGGAAAATACGGTGTATCTATATTCAGCAGTTATTGGGTGAGAGGTGTGGGTACAACTTGGACAGGTCACTGTCAGTGCACTTACAGGACTTAGGGCTCAGAAGAAACAGAAGTTCCTAAAAAGATGCTACTGTTGGAAAATATATTACACCTAAGAGGTCTTATTTGCTTGAGGCTGACATTGAGCTTTTTAGAGTGGTAGCCTGAGGCCCTACCATTTACTACACAGTTCACCCAGAGAAGCATTAATGAAGACTGAAAAGCAGTGCACAGAAAAAAAAAAAGTGAAATAATTATTTGCACAAACTATTATGCATAAACCAGAGTCGTTTTTTTATTTGTTTTAATAAATATGAATGAACAGTGAAAGCCAAAAATAATTGTTTTGAGGGTTTGTTTGGGCAGTTTGCTGTGCACCAAATTATAAGTCTAAGTGAGTAAAATAAATAGAAAAACCTATAATTGAACATGCTGGAGGTAAAATCATGCTACAAAACTGCTTCAAGGTCTATGGTGAAACTGAGTTACATTAAAGAGACAGAACATAGTTATCATAATGTTTTCAAACAAAATTATCAAGGATTAAGATGTTGTATCTCTGCATATTTAGAATCAACCAAATTTCTCTCATTGGTAGCTTTATAGCTTTTATAGGTCAGTATTATTCTTGGTGTCTTGACCAATCAAGTTGTAATGTATTTTGGCATTGCATGAAATATTGACTCAGATAGCAAATTAACAACACACATCAATGCTTTTGGCAAACTTCCATGTATCGCATATTTTTTCTATATGTTTTGAACAGCTTTTCAAAAGCTGTAATTGCATTTAATCAATGTACGGCACATGGGAAAGGACCCAATATGTTATGCAATATCTCTTTTGATGAGCGAAACGTCTTGTTGCTACAAATAAAGTCCAGTTGTTCTGTAGTGAGCGCCTTTTTTGATTTTATCATGTCCTGGACGACTGAGAATCTTCACCAGCAAATATCTCTCTTCCTATTAGTTACAACAGAACCCTAAAATATTGGTGTACACTGTCATTAGACCATCCTAGAGTTTCTAGATAATGATAACTAATGAGGTCCACATTGAAAAACTGTAATAATCCTCTTGGTCTTACAGTGTCAGAGAACATTCACAAGGACCAGACAAGGTCAAGAGCAAGCAACAAAACAAAGTATACATATATTAATTAAAATAAATGCATGCTTGTTTTGATCAGAAGTGTAAATTCATGCATTCAGGCTTGGTACATGTCCTTCTGTACTGCCTATGCATCTCCTCAGAAAGCTGCCCCTTGATGGGAATAAATCTTTTCAAATACCACTTTAGGTTAGGTGAGCATTAGTCCTGGTATTATAAATTTAAGCCTTTAAAATAGGTTCATTACTGAATAGCAATAAAGGAAATTAAATGTAATAAAATGGCTTATAGAAGGAAATTAAATTGGTTTAATGTCAATGAAAAACCTGTATTAATGAATGCCAAGATTTAAATAAAAACAGCAGATCAAACATGTTAAAACAAAAGTCCTTTTTAAACTCATAGAATACCGGTAATTGTAAAATAGTAAAAGTGGGCATATTTAAAGCAGATCACTTAAATGGCTGGTAAGACAGAAAATATAAGAGCAGAATTACAATGAATGACATTAATATTAAACAACTGCTAAAGGGAGTTTGTATGTTGGTGTATTTTGAACTTTATAGTTCTTTGTTTGTCAAAGCTGGTCTATCTTTGATTAAGTAACCTGATAATTTTGAGAAGGATCTTCATGTTTCTGAGAGGAGGTTTTAGTCAGAATAAAACCTGATTTAAAATGTATGCTACTGCGTTGGACTGAATGGACTCATTACACTATTTCCACAATGAAAAATTAATGGGCAATTTCCTTTGAGGACAAACTATATTTATTATTTTTATATAGAAACCACCAGAAATGACAATTGTGATTTTTTTTTAAGTATTATATTCAGTACTGTGATATTGCTGTTTGTGTGATTTAGTTACCTTTAATTTAGCCTGGTTTAAACCAGACCCTTGTCCTTCACTTCGCTTTGGACTAGGGTCTGGCATCTCTGCCATAGACAACGATTTCTCCTGGAGATTTTTGAATGGACCAATCAGAGAACAGGAGGCAGAGTTTTGTTAGTTTAGTCTGGTGAGGTCCAGGCTATTCAGATAAATTGCTCAGAAACCACTCGGTGGATATTTTTTCTGCCACCAGTGTGTAATTATATGTCTTTAATTTACTGACTGTTGGCCTAGATGAAACATTTGAGATAAAATTCGATTTTTTATCATTTATTTTCGTAGCGCACCCGAGGCTGTTTGGAAAATATCAAACCGAAACTATTTAATATCCAGCAGATTTGACCATTTCGTGAATTGATTTAGGAACTGTTAAGCTCAGGAACACTTCTGATATAACGTCAGCGGTGAAATATATTTTTTCTCAGCAGAGAAATAATAGTTTTTTACCTTGTTTTGATGAAAATTCGTTCGTGGCGGCAGCCATTTTGAATGACGACGTCAGTCGACATCGTTCAAAACTCCGCCTTCTGCTCTCTGATTGCTCAGGAACACTTCTGATATAACGTCAGCTATGAAATATATTTTTTCTCAGCAGAGAAATAATAGTTTTTTACCTTGTTTTATTGAAAATTCCTTCGTGGCGGCAGCCATTTTGAATGACGACGTCAGTCGACGTCGTTCAAAACTCCGCCTTCTGCTCTCTGATTGGTCCGAACAAAAATCTACCGGAGAAATCCTTGTGGGTGGGTGCAGTCCCAGACTGTGCAGTGAAGGGAAATGAGAATTGAGCGGAGCTGTGCAGGAAGGCGAGGGCCAGGCTACCTTTAATTGCTTCTAATCCTTACCTTAAGCATCATGCTTCCCACTGAGTAGATCTCAAAATATTCAAGTATTTTCCTAACACCTGATCTTTCATAAGATATGGTGGATTAAACAATCTCTGCTGGTTGTACCATCCCAGATTGTGTCCAAGTTGTACCCAGCCTCTCACCCACTGACTGCTGGACTAGCTCGCCACAAACCTGAATAAGATCATTCATAAAATGGAAGAATGAACAAAATAAATATTTTATTATGTTTGCATCATATCCTGCAAAATCTTTTCCATTGGCTTGTAAAAAAATAAAAAATAAAAATCATAAATGGAGCAATACTGGAACAGTTTACCATCAGCAATAAAAACATTGACTGATCTTAGAGTTTTTAATTCACAGGTGAAAAAATGGTTGAAACAAAACCAACTCTGTGAACACTGAACCCTATGGGGACAGAGGAGCAGCTGTGTGTGTGAGGGAACTGTTTAATCCATTTAAACTTAATTAAATTTTTATTTTATTTTAGATGTTTTTATATAGGGAACTGTTTAATCTTAATTAAATTTTAATTTTATTTTAGCTGTTTTTATAGAAAAGTCCAACCAAGGACTGGGTTTGCAAATTAGCCTGTGGCTAGAAAACCTTTGTGCAAGACAACGGTTGCTTCGTTTTTAACATGTAACATTGTTTATTGTACTGTCCTTGATCAAATAAATTTGAATGAATGAATGAATGAATGAATGAAACTAAAAGTCGATAGCTCAAAAGTTTCTGCAAATCGGATGCCATTTATAAATGATTTTGTGTTATCATGGCACTTAGTTGAAAATACTAATTGTTGTTTCATGCCTTTTTTTAACATTTTAAATCTGTCTCTAGGTATATTGGAAAAATTTTAATCAGAGTTTATTTTAATCAGAGTTTAATTTGGTAATTGAGATTAGTAATTTGTGCCTTTTAGTTTTAATACACTTTGCAGGCAGCCACTGATGTCTTCTTGTGGTATGCGAGTGTCGTTTATCTTTAAAACACACCATTGGCTTTCATGTTTGAACTCCAGTGGCTACATTTGTCCCTTTTATAGTTTATTGATCAAAATCATGGTTGCCCCTTCTCTGAGGTACCATAACCACAGGGTCTGTGAACTTGTACAAGACCATACAGACATCACCTGAAGTTTATTTTTACTAAATTTGCAGCCAAACAGATGATGTCACACCCATCATTTTAATATCATGGCTATCATTTTAATTAGACTGCATGTTCTTTTATCTATACCCTCACAGGTGGTGCAGCAGTGTCTTGATGCAAGTTAAAAGAAATAAATAAATAAAGACAGATCATCTTGATTGAAATATTATAAAGCTAGATTTTCCTGTGTGCATTTCTGCATGTGTGTTATTTTATCAAGCTCAAGTTCAAGGTTCTTTATTGTCATTCACATCACATGTGGTACATGAGGTGAAACGAAATTGGGTACTCAGGGTCCCAGTTACACCCAAAAATGGCTAAATATAAAGTATACAAAGAAACAGTACATGAGGATCTAAGATACACGCTAATTACTAATAATGTAAAATAATATTTATTGTATTTTAATAGCCTTATCAAAACCCCACTGCTAGATGCAAGATAGAAAATAACATTGCATTTACTGTGAAAATGCAATGTGAATGCTTATTGCAGAAGGACTTGCTTGGAAACAGCTGAAATTGGCTCAAAATCATGTTGAAATGTAGCTGAAATGGAAGAACATGCCAAAGTTAGCAGAAGAAAGTAGAATGCATATCATATTTGATGAATAAGGTTCAAATAAGCAGAAATTAGCACAAAAGTTAAGCATTTTGCTTAAAAAAGCTAATTAACAATAAATAAAAAAATTGCTAAAAACAGACTGAAAGAAGCTTAAATTAGCAGAAGTGGAGAGAGCATAATTGCACCCAATACGACTAAAAGAAGCAGACATTAGCACAGAAATGTTGAAAATATCTGAAAAAACATGATTTTGCCAAAAAACAAAACAAAAAGAGCTGAATAGTAGCTGAAAAAAAATCAGAACGCTTAATTTACCAGAAGCAAGTGGAGAGAGCACATTTTTTTGCTGAACTGTGCTGAATAAAGTTTAAATGGGTGCAAAAAATGTAGGAAAAAAAATTAAATTATAGCATTAAAAACAGCTAAATAGTCATTGAAATATGGCAGAATTAGCTTAAACTTGCAGAAAGAAGCAAAAATGCTTAAATTAGCCGAAATAATTTAGAAAAAGTACAACAATGTTTTAGTTCGTAGCATAAAGGAAAGGAGCATAAAACAGCTGAACTTAGATGAAAGTAGCAGATTTTTATTTATTTATTTTTTCACAAGGAAGCTGAAAGAAGCGTAACTGAAAAGAAAAATCAAAAGAAACAGTAAAAGGTTGTGAACAGATCTAAAGATATGAAGGATGTAAAATGAGTTCAGTTCATTTTCGAAGGGGGAACAAATGGCAGTTTCAAAAAGCTAAAGTCACACCAATAACAAAAGTCATAGCAGGATTCTCCTGAAAGAGCTGAACGTTTTGATTTATGATTTGTTGAAATATCCCAAAAATTGCGGACAGTAAAACAAATACACAAATAAATTAAAAATGAAATAAAACCTCATTATGAATCTGTGTAATTTTAAGTAAAATGGCTCTGCAACCCCTCATCAACAAAACAAAACGTACATCCTTGGGTGGTGAAAATCTCCCCCACCTCCCTATGCTTTTTTTTTGTAAGTCCACATTTATTTTTGCTCACAGATTCAAGCCCCCTGGGCATGGATGATGCCTGTTGGTACAAGTCTGTGGAGAGATGTCCTACCATTCTTCTTGGGTAATTCTTTTCAGCTTCTCTTTGCTGCAGGGCTTCTTTTGCTCTACCTTCCATTTTGAATTACTCCAGGTGTCCTGATGGATTCAGGTCAATGGGCAGCCTTGGCTACGTGTTACTTTTCACATCTTTCTTTGGTGAAATGTTGATATTTCCATGTTATGGTAATATTTTTGACATTTGCTTTCACTCAGGCATCCTCTGCTTCTTTTAAATGTTTAAATATGAAGTTGAAGCTCAAGTTGTCTTCACAGACAAAAGAAACCCAGTTGTTGAGGTTAAATGAACTTCAAAATGTGTGTTTGGCTTGAGAGGCAACGAGGGATCAGTGTGATCTTCAAAAGGGCTCTATCGAATGAAGGACATGCTTTATAAATGTGGTTTTTGACCAGATACTGAATCTTTTATTGTATAAGCTTATGAGTGCTCTGAGCTGGTGTTATTTTATTTACTATACTTTATGCTTGGATGAGAATTTAAACTTTTACAGATTCATCTTTTTTTTCCTGACCTCAATAATTATAAAAAGAGAGGGCACATATTGTAATATTTAGCATAAAGATAATACGTGTGCAATTTGTCTTCATTCAGTTTTACATTATGGAACAAAATGTTATCCAGTACAGGTAAGGAGTAACTTGTGAGCTTTCTCCAAAAGAAAAGAAGAAAAATACACTTTTTGAAATTTGAGATTGTGCAGCTATGGTGGTGGTGAAGTCCTCCCTGTTTTTGTCATCCAGTCCAACACTGTTTCTTTTTTATCCACAATTATCTGTCAGCAAATTGAGAAAGTGTTGAAAAATGCCATAATTTACTGCAAAGTCAGCAGCCCCTGAACTCTTGTTCAGTTCTCCTCCCCACCACCTTCCTTTGTGAGGTCTAGAGCCTTTTCAAAGAATAGAAACAACCCATTGTCCCTCTGGCTGCTCCCTTCGTCCAGCTGAAGGAACAGACGCTCAGTTAGGGTGGCCCAGCCGTCATACAGACCACAAACAGGGAGTAGACTGGAGACAGATTGCTTCTGCCATTCTCCACTTTAACGTTTTGTACAATAAGGAATGAAGGAAATGCACAATTAAGAATGTGTAGTGGTTTGTAAAAAAACTGCTTGTGCCTGACAAAATATGTTTTTGTTGCAAAATGTTTATGTAACTGCTTGTGCCTGACAAAATATGTTTTTGTTGCAAAATGTTTATGTAATTTACTTTTACATTTACAGGGGGTCCCCGACTTACGAGCGAGTTCCGTTCCTACGACTATCTCGTAACACGAAATCTCGTATGTCGGAACCCGAAACACGTGTTGCTCGTAAGTCCGGATTTTCGGTCGTAAGTCGGAAAATTTATGCTAGCGCTACTACGAACACTCATTTTTCATCACAAACGTTCATACTAGTTCATAAACATGCTCAGAAACATGTTTCCAAACGGTTAGCTAACACACTTTCATCTAAAAACACATAAAAGTGCTGTATTTTCTTTACAAATGTTCTGTTCGTTAGTGAGCTCGTAAGTCCGGAACTTCGTATGTCGATGCGCTCGTAAGTTGGGGACTACCTGTATGTCATAAAATTGTGTTTCAAGAAACTGGACAGATATGTTTGGCGCATTTTTGCTTTTTTATTCTCTTCAAATTTTAGTAATATTTTGAGAATACTGTATTTGAATAAATCACTGAGAATATTGATTGGACAGGGGGATTTGAGTAGAGCCACTGCTCCTCCTCATTGAAAGGAGTCAGCTGAGGCGAGTCAGGCATCTGATTAGAAAGACTCATCCGTTCCTCCTTTTAGATGTTTCAAGGCACGTTGCACTGGGTGGAGACTCCATGACAGACCTATAACTTTCTGGCACAGCAATTCATATTTTCCCAGAAAGATCTCTGGAGAGAGTGTTTTGTGGATTTCTCTCACATACTTGTTGCCTTCGCAAACCAACCACAGATAAGATGAGATGGATGGCTGGATGGATGCAGGGATGTACGGATGGATGGATGCCTTTTTGATGGTCTTCGTGTTTCTAATATGCCACCAATGTTACAAAATGAGTGCAAAATTGGTTAAAAATTTATTAAAATTAGTTTTTAGCATGTATGGAGATTATAATCAGTTCTGTATATTATTGTGTTTGAATACTGGTAAAATATTTTATTTAAAATCAGAAGGAAAACATACTGGTAAAATATTTTATTTAAAATCAAAAGGGGAAAAAAATGCTCCTGATCCATTGCTTTACCCTTTCTTTGTACATTTTTTATTTTATTTCCTTCTGCTGTTTAAAATATGTGAAGGTTTTGCCCCTTCTCTGTTTAGGGTGCAAACCAAATACCCGCAGCCAAACCTATATCCTTTAGGCATCATGGAACACAGCAACACATGTTTTCTTGTGCCCTGTCACCCAGCAACATTTGTCACATTTAAATTAGCAATGTGTGCCTATGAGTCATAGCCAGTCAGCAATGTGTTTGACAGGTGACCTCTTGTACAAAGTGAGGTGGGCAGGCGGCAGCAGAAAAGAAGAAAAGGGGGAAGAAAAAAAAAAACACCACTGCAGTGTTTTCCTGATGATTAAGAGCTGCATTTCTCCCAAGGCATCTTTGTCTCCAGAGACACATCATCTTCCGTTTCTACTCTCAGCTTTAGTCCTCCAATAGAAGAGATGCCTGGTAAGATGGACAGCTGGAAGAATGTGTTTTTTTCTGTTTTTCATTGTGTTGCAGCTAAACGATTCCAGCTATAGTGGCTTGTATACTGTATGTAGATTACTGTGTATTTTAACTTTTAGTTAATGTAAACCTTGCATTTTTCCTCTAATAATACCCAATGGGATTTTTACCACTGCTTTAATTTTCCCTAGTGGTTATGATGAAATCCCATGGGTTTTTTTAATATAATTTTTTTCTGAGGTAAGAAAATCACTCAGGTTGGGCACACACATGCATTTTTAAGGTTTGTTGATTTTATGTTTTGTTATTTTATATAGTCTTTATTTAATTTCTTCCACTTACAGTGCCAATGCTTATAGATGTGGGGAAAATAAAATATTGAGGCATAAGTTGGACCAGAGAGCAAATGTGTCAGACCTGAAAAAAGTGACAGAATTAACAAACAGCCATCATGATTATGTAAAACCTAAAGAATAGTTCTGGGACCAGCCGATTAATAAATCCCCACTCGCCTGAAGTGGAATTGTAAGGATAAATAAAATTAGCAGCAGTCATGTAGTAGATCGTTTACTGTCTTAAGGCATGGATTGGTCTGAAACTTAATAAGGTTTATGGTTTTGATGGCAAATAATACCTTAAAAACATACAAACCCATGCATATGTGATGCTTATAGATGATCTGATACAACAAAAATACACTGCATTTATTATATTTAAAGGATCTACAAGTCAACGTTGTCTTTGTGCCAAACCACAAGGTGCCATCTCAATGAACAAAGACTTTGTTTAAGCTAGTTGACTTAAATTTTAGTGAAATTGTGAGAAAATGGGTGAATTTTCTGCGTCAATGTCACTGACTTTAGTTTTTTGCAACCAAGTGATCAACAATTTATGTAGCCTCTTTTTTGTTAGATTTCGGATATGTGAACGCTGGTGGACACGTGCGCGAATGGGATGAGAGCGTTCACAATAATGCGACTGGGCGGCGTTGCTGGAGCTCCGGCGGTCGCAGGTGATGTTGACGATTTGGCAAATGTGCACACTTGTGAACGGGTGCTGGATAGGCAGAGAGCGTTCGCGATGGCCACTGGGTGGACTAGCTGGAGCTCCCGCGGTCGCCGTAAGGCCAGAGCGGCGTTTTGCGATGAGGGCCTCAATGCTGCTTGCAGGTTTAATTTTAAGTTAGTTTTAGCAAAAATATAACTAATGGAATAGCATTTTATTCATGTGTCAAACAAATGTACTTGTGTCAGAAAGAAAATGTCTGCCATCACAAAGATTCATCTAAAAAGAATCGATCAGCAAAGTGAAACAATTGTCTTGTGAGCTTGATAAAAATAATAACAGACTAACAGCAACTGCATGAATTAGTATTTTACCTTTGAGAACTCCTTCAGGGAATAAAACAAAGCAAGTGAAAACAAAGAAAAACTGTGAGAATAAAAGCAATCAGGAATAAATAAACTCAAAATTAAAAATGTAATGTTAGAGCACAACTCATTCAAACAAGGTCATTTTATTTTTTTCCAAGAGAAGAGGGCTTCAACTGGATTTTTTGGCTTTCTCATCTCAATTTAGTAACTGCTTTTAGTGTTATTCAAGGTTACGTTCTTCACGAGTACAAGAACAAATAAAATTAAAAATAAAATAAAAAAGGTGCCAGCATTCATTAATTTAATTAGCAGCCTTATTTTGTTTTATGTAACGATGTGCAAAAAGTTCAACTAACCGTTCATTTGTTTTCATGGCCCACTCGTTTCCATTGTTGCTGGAGGGCAAAGCACTCAACTGACAGGAGCAGCCGTAAAGAACAACAAACAAAAATTGCTCCACATTTACCGTACCATGAAAATACAATATGTCTTACTTGTTCAAAAAGTCTCAAAATGTGAACAGTCTTCTTTCAACAGGGAACGCCACAGCGAGTCATCCTCCTCCATGTCATTCTGTCCTCTGCAGCCTCTGTCCTCACTCCATCTACCTCCATGTCCTCTCTATCTGCATCCCTATATCTCCTCTTTGTATTTTTCCTGGCAGCTGCATTTCTAACATCCTTCTACCAATCACTGTTCCTCCTCTGGACATGTCCAAACCATCTCCTTCTGGTCTCTAACTTAAACTCTATCCTGCCTGGACTCACTTTCTCACCTCTGTGCAGCACTCCCCATTTTAGTAGTTGACTCTAAATACTTGAGGTCCTGCACCTTTGCGACCTCTGCTCCTTGCAGCCTCACTGTTCCACCTGCCTCCCTCTCATTCACACATGTACTACAGCTGACTTTCATTCCTCTTCTTGCAAGTTCATACCTCCACTTCTTCAAGTTCTCTTCTACTGAGGGCATCATCAGTAGTTTTTATTTTTACTTTGGCCTGATACAAGACTTGATGGGTACACATCAGACCTAAGCTGTCCATATAAATAGCACTGCAACATGATTAATCAATGTTAACACCCAGCCTAGGATACTGGGGTACCCTTGTTTCTTTACATTAGTTATCACATGCGTTGCCATTTTATTCAAAGTAAGTTGGCAGGTCCGCTGTGGGAATAACATAGACATGCAACTGCTAAATAAGTGTTTAGTTTCATCATTTTGGCAGCATGTGTTAAAATATAAAAGACTCCTTCATTGATTCAATATGTTTCCACTGTGGGTTGGTGTACAGTGTCACTTCCTTGTGATATTGAGCAGAAAAATATGAACCACCTAAAATAGTCACAAAACGGCTAAGCCTTTGTAGCACTAAAAATAGATACCCCATGATAAAGATGGCTATTATTTATTTATTTATTTTTCAGAATTAAAATGTTCAGGTTGGATTCAAGAGATCAGAATTCTACTGCTGAAATAGTAAAAGTGGCAAATATTTGGTATAACATAAAAGATAACAGACTAGAATAGAGGAAAGAACCCCCTATTTTTGGGTGTACTGGGACCTTGAGCACACAATTGCGTTCCACCTCATGTTCCACATGCAATGCGAAAGACAGTAAAGAACATTGAACCTTGAAATGGTAAATAACAACTGTTGAGGTTGGGCATGCTGGTGGTCCATGAAGCATATATGGTTTGTGAGTTCATCCTGATCTACCCTCCAAATATTATATTATTCATAGTTTAGGCACAATTGACCTTTCGCAAAACCCCGCCCCCAACCGGCCATTGTCCAATCACACGTCACTAGCATCTCCGGCTATGTAAGCTAGGTCCGACATTCTACAAGATGGTGAAGCGATGCGCCTATGGATTGTGTAAATCAGACAGCAGGTATCCCAAGAGTTTGTCTGGTGGAGTCTTGTTTTTTCCCTTCCCAAAGCCGAAAACACAACTGGAACGGTGTCAACAATGGATAAAACAGTGTGGAAGGCCTCACTCCCAGCTTAATGTCTCGAAGATAAACAAGCATTCGTATGTATGCTCAAAGGTAAGACAAACATTCATTGTGACTGTCCTGCTCTAGAAGTAATAATTATAATTTCAAGAAAGGTTATTATTAATATTCATTGTTGTGTATTATTTTGGATATAATTTTTAGAAGATTACCCTCTTACGTTTAGTAAGCTCATTAGCATTAGCTAACTTTAGCGAATGTTTACATTAGTTCACTGTCGGGTCTCGATGCTGTGAACCCTATACGATATCATGTTTAGTCAGTTTCACTACATAAACTTGACTAGCATCACGACACCATGCGTTGTTGATGTAAACACAGAGCCCCCCTCCCCTTGTCTTACCTCCCTCGGGGGTTCGGTCCGCTCTGTAGCATGTTAGCTGCTCCAGCTGGACAGCATGGTCCAGAACGTTGTTGTTGAGCCACGTTTCCGTGAATACAAACACACAGCAGTCTCTCACAGTCTTTTGTGTCGTTCGTAGCAGGCGTATATAATCCAATTTGTTGTCCAAGGAGCGCACGTTAGCCAGAACCATGGATGGGATAGCCGGCCTGTGTGGGCTAGCTGCTAGCCTAGCTCTGATACCTCCGCGTTTACCCCGCTTCTGTTTTCTGTCACGCCGCTTGTGGCGTTTCCATGGCGGGCGCGGTGAAGCGTCACGCCGCTTGTGGTACTTCCACGGCGGGCGCGATGAAGGGAAGGTCGGGGCTGGCTTCCGGAGCAGCTCGCAGTCACGAAGCTGA
>JBBPBX010012357.1:14767-36395 GCA_038048925.1 Garcialebias charrua | reverse complement strand
CAAGGCCACCATTGGCCACCCCCTGGCTCTGCCAATGCACCTGGTCATGGATAAATTGCTCCCTTCACTTGCCAGGATTCGTCACTCTGCGCCACCTCAAACAAGAAAACTAAATTACCTCTAATTTTCACACATTTAAAAGTCTTAATCACTCGAATGTCTTGCACCAAAAGCATTTAGGTTTATTTGTATAGCCTGTTCAATTTCTGTCCAGAAAGACTCACAATCTTGAAAACTACAAACATTCACTATTCAAATCCTTCAACGACTCATTGGTTCATGATTTCTACCTCATTTCAAAACAAATGAGAAAATTGTGATTAAAACATTTATAAATTTAGTCTTGCTTTAAAATTCAAACAGCCTTTTTTTTAATTAGCTTTAAATAAATGGTCACCATATGCTATTTGTACAGCTGCTTGGGTTGCTCAGTTAAAAATGAAATATAAAGGCACAGCATTTCTTAAACAAATGCATATTAGAGGCCAACATATAATAATGTTTTAAGCAAATATTTTGTAGATTGTGGATTGTCTTGCGTATTGAGGATGATGCTCAGCTAATTTAGCTGAACAATTGCAAAACTAATAAATTACTAGAATTACAGCCATCATCACGAATGGACCCGAGTCAAAAACGAAAAAGCCTCTTTTTTTTTTTTTTTTTTTTCCATTTATAGATGGCCTCCCTTCACACCTTATAGCCATCCTCTCACTCCAATATGTATTTTTTTTTTTTTTTTTTTTTTTTTTTTTTTTTAATAGAGAGAAAGAAAGAAAAGAGAAAGTGAGACAACAAAACAAAACAACAAAACAACAATTGTCCACAGAAAGAGCACAAGGCAAACACACCAAACCTCCGTCCACAATCCTGCAAAGCACATGACAGAACACAACAACGAAACATACAAGCATAAAGACTGATAATATTCATGACCTTGCAAATATTTCTATAAATACACATACCCATACCTACAAATATATATACAATATACATACATATATATTTATATTCATTTATATACCCATCTACATACATCTACTATACATCCCTGCATCCATTTGTGTGTGGTTGTGAGCATGCATAAGTGAATGAGGTTCCTCCAATAGAACATTTAGTAGCAACTGTGAAGCATCAGAGACCCGTCCCCCCAAAGCCCGAGACAGACGAAGGGGCGATCAAAGCCCAAGACCCCAGGAAGGACCCCGAGCCCAGAGTCCCCAGGACCACCCGAACAGGACGAGCCACTCGTCCACTCCCCAGATCCGACCAAGTGGAAGAACCGGACGAACCCCACCAGGGACCACACACAATGACCCCCCGGGGTCAACAGCGACAATACACAGGCCCCCGCCGGAGCCCGCCGCACCGACGTAGCCCCAGGGCCGGTCACCGAGGCTCGGGCACCGGGGACGCCCATCCCTCAGGTCCAGACCTGACAGGACCAGAGGACCCGAGCCCCACCAGGCAGCCACCAGGCCGAGCTGACAAACGCCCAAGCGCCCAGCCCCAGATAGTGAGGGCCCCAAGCACGCCCGTAGGCAGAGGAACACCCACCAGGGGGCCACGTGGCAGGAGCGCGACACTGGGTAGCCTCAGAAGTATCAGAGAGGGGGCAGTCCAAGTCCCAGCCTGACACTAAAACATTCATACACAGACACACTCATTCAGACCCACCCTCATCCTCACCCTCAGTCACAGAAAGACAAACAATAACGACACGCTCCATTCATAATCCCGATGCACACTCTATACCCCCTAGGTCCAAGACATGTACCTGCTACCTACATGGGGCAGCCCACATCCAAACCCAGGAGGTAGACCCATTCATTCTGGGGTGGAGAGCAGCAGACGTCCAAGATCCGGCACACCCCGCGCCCTGCCGACAGGACAGGACAGGACACCCGAGCCCAAGCAGCCCCAGAGGGAGCCCACTGCCAGCCCCGCCCACGGCGAACCCGCAGGCCCCGAACCCCCCCACTCCCCAGCACAACCCCTGACGGCCCACCCCCAGAATGTCCGCAAGGCAACCAGGGGGGCAAGAGAAAAATAAATAAATAATATATAAATAAATACATAATAAATAAAATTGAAATTAACAAATCAAGACCCCGACACACACACCCCCGTCCCCAAATGTACTGTTGGTGAGTGTTGTTGTAAAGTGTATTTAAAAAGGAAAGAGAAGGAGCAAAGGCTGGCATTATACCAGTTTCCCCTCCACTCCAACTCTAACCCAGGCCCTAATTGTCTAAATGCATAATGTTGAGTGAGCATAGGCATGGGGGCGAGATTGATGTCATCCCGCCACCCATAGCCATAGTGCTCACTCCTTCCCTATATGTGACTTTTATGAAGATGTTTATGAATGAATGTCTAAAGTGTATATAAAATTGAGTCCCAGGTGCTCTTAACAACAGAGATGTAAAACCATTGCAGCACACCCGAGACCCAAATTCCCTACATGTATTAATTTAAGATGAAGAGGGCGGAGGTGCGTGTTGAGGGATGGGGAGAAAAATAACTGCAGGAACAGTGCTCCCACAGCGAGTCAGCTCCCCCGCTGACCCTGCTTACCCCCCAGCTCGCCAAGGTCCACCCAAGGAGCGAGGTAAAGGAAACACCTCTCCGACCGCCAGGACATTGAGCCAAGACCAGAGAGGGACACGGCCCCGAGGGCCGCCAACAGCAGAACCAACAGCCCACACCCGCCAGGGCCGCCACGACCCCTGCGAACCGCAGTCAGCCCGCCGTCCAAGAGGACACAAAATCCCACATGGACGACACGGCCAAGAGCGCCCGCCCAACCGTCGACAGAGCCAGGAAGCACCAAGAACAGGCCCCAACCGGGGCCCGCACACCGGCCAAGTATAGTCCAAGACCATCATCCAGGACATCCACCTAATCCCCACCCCAGAAGAAATACTATACCCACCCTTCATATTAACAACTTTCAGAACACATAACACATTAGACACCCAGGCTGGGTTTGCCCGCCCCCTCCCATTGGCCACCAGTCACGCCCCCAGACACCCACCCCCCAGCATATGAACCCCAACCCACCAGCGAGCCGAGAGCCCCCGGCCAGAGCTGGGCACCAGAGCGCCAGCCAGCCCATAGCCCGGCGACCCGCCCGCCAGAGCCCAAGACCCCCGACCCCCACCAGGCCCAAGCCCGGGGACGACGCGCCCCCAGAGTCCCAAGCCCCCGGCACCCACCCCGAAACCACCCCAGCACGGCCGGGTCACCGACCGGCGACCCATGACCGCCGCCACCGACCACCCGAGGGCCCGCATGCCGCCCCCAGTAGATGTCCCCCAGAACCCCCCCGGTCCTCCCCAGGTCGAAGACGAGGTCCTCCCCGCCCAAGCAGCCCTAACCCCCCGGCGCCCCAAACCCCAACCTCCCCCCCCTCCAGTCCCAATGCCCCACAAGGCCACATCCCAGACCCCCCACCCTCACTACGTAACGGAGCCGATCAAAGAATGCCAAATAGGTTGATCCAATGTGTCGGCAGATGCTGTTTCAAGACTAATATGATCTAACAGAAGATTTTTATACTGATTAATGCTAAGATTATTTTTATTTTTCCAATTTACGAGTATGGTTTTCTTTGCGATGCATAAGGCAGTGAAAAGCATATAGGATGTATTTTTTTCTAGTATAACATCTTCAAAGATACCCAATAAGCAAACAGATGGAGAGAGTGGGATATTAATTTTCAAACATTTAGACAAGTCTTCACATACCTGTACCCAGAACCTCTGAACGGATGGACAGAACCAGAGCGCGTGAATATAATCATCAGGTGTATTACTTATGCACTGTGAGCACTTGTTAGATGGTATAAAGCCCATCTTAAACATTCGCTCCCCTGTATAATGTACTCTATAGAGAACCTTATATTGTATTAATTGTAAATTGGAGAGTCTAGTCAATTTAAAAGTATTTGAACATACTTGAGACCAAATTTTTTGTTCAAAGTTGATTGATAAATCTGACTCCCATTTTTCAACAGGTAGTGCTATCGAGTCATCGATCCTAGACAATTTTTTGTATATTTTAGATAATAATTTCGGTGGTTGAAAATTAATAAACTCTAACACACATGTTGGGGTTTCCAACAATGTTTTATTAAGCTTAAATTTCTTTTTTACAATTGACTTAATTTGTTGGTATTGTAGGAAATATTTATTATCAATGTCATATTGTATTATTAATTTATTAAATGGAATAAAGTCTATACCCTCAAATATGTGTTCCAGACATTCAATACCTTTCATTCTCCAACCTGGGAAATTTAACATATTATTTTCTTGTTGAATGTCAGGATTGTTCCAGAGAGGTGTATGTCTACATGGGAGTAGTGAAGACTTTGTCATTTTCAGATACTCCCACCATGCTGTCAGAGATGAGCTAATATTGATGCTCTTAAAGGTTCAGTATGCAGTTTCTGTAGAACTGCAGCAGTTAGAAATATTTTCAACAGGCAAAGCATTCTGATCCCTCCCCCTCAGAGCCATATGTGGCTCTGCCCCCTTGTGGTCTGTTGAATTTCAAATTCAAGCTCTGTTTTTATTGGCTGATTCAAATTCAAGCTCTGTTTTTATTGGCTGGTTACAAACTCTGTTTTTATTGGCTGGAAAATGGCGGGTCACCTTTTCTTTTTAGAAATGCTTATTTACCACCTGGAGAAGCAAGGGGACAATATTTTTTTTTATTTTTTTTCAGAGATTACCTGGCTAACATCAGTCTGTCAGGAGGTAGTGACAGAGTGAAGAAATATGTTCATAAAAAAAGCTACATACTGCAGCTTTAAAGCAGACATGTCTTTTTAAATCTGTACTGATAAATGGTAGATCTGAAATCCTAATATTATTACATAAAGTTTGTTCTATATCTATCCAAGTTTCATCTAGTGCATTCGGTTTTAACCACTTTGATATATATTGTAATCTGTTTGCTAAATAGTAGTAATAAAAGTTTGGAAGTTCTAATCCTCCGGTATCTTTAGATTTTTGTAATGTTTTTAAACTAATACGCGGAGTTTTATTGTTCCAAAGGAATTTAGATATAGAAGAGTCCAGGGACTTAAACCATTCATTTGAAGGTTTATTTGGAATCATTGAGAATAAATAATTTATTCTCGGCAGCACCATCATTTTTACTGAGGCAACTCTTCCCATAAGTGATATGGGTAGAGATCTCCATCTAGTAAGATCGTCTTCAATTTTCTTTAATAATGGGATATGATTTAATTTTATTAAATCCTCCAATTTAGGAGAGATATTAACACCTAAATATTTAATATTACCTGATTGTAGTCTTTCATTAAGAGAATTATTAAACACACAATTTATCGGAAGCACTGTAGATTTTGTCCAGTTTATAGAATAATCAGAAACTTTTGAAAATGAGTTTATTAACTTGATAACATTGGATATTGAGTTTCCTGAGTTCTCAAGAAAAAGCAAAACATCGTCAGCATAAAGACTCATTTTATGTTCTATGTTTCTACCCTTTATGCCTTTAATATCAACACTTTGCCTTATTGCTGCTGCTAACGGTTCAATAAAAATAGCAAATAATGCTGGTGAAAGTGGACAACCTTGCCTGGTGCCCCTCTGTAAACAGAAGCTTGAAGATAATTGATTATTTGTCCTGACACACGCTGTTGGTGAACTATATAATATTTTTAACCAGTTAATGAAGTAATCCCCAAATCCAAATTTATTTAAGGTAGCAAATAAGAAATTCCAATTTACTCTATCGAATGCTTTTTCAGCATCTAAAGAAAAAATAGCTGTTTCAATATTTTTAAAATACGAATACTCTATTACATTATATAATCTTCGTGTATTTGTGTCTGAGTGTCTTCCTTTTATGAATCCGGTTTGGTCTGGATGTATAATAACAGGAGTTATCTTCTCTAGTCTTTTAGATAAGACTTTACAAATTATTTTAACATCAACATTAATGAGAGAGATTGGACGATAACTCGTAGGTAATACTGGGTCTTTGCCTGGCTTTAATAAGAGACTAATGTTGGCTGAATTCATATGTGTTGGTAGCCTGCCATTTTCTTCTGACTCAAGTAGCACTCTATAAAATATCGGTTCCAGTATATCCCAGAACTTTTTATAGTATTCTACTGGATATCCATCAGGACCTGGCGATTTCTTATTAGGCATGCTTTTAATTGCTTCATGGAGCTCATCTGAAGTTAATGGTGAGTCTAGTTTTGATGATTGACTAATATCTAGTTTTGGGAGTGTTACTTTCTCTAAGAATTCATTAATATCCTCATTAGATGGATTTATTTGTGGAGTGTATAGAGTTTTATAGAAATCTTTAAAAACATTGTTTACTTTTCCCTCATCATGAATTATATTTCCATCTTTATCTTTAATACCAAATATATATGTTTTTTCTTTGTTTAATTTAAGTTGATTAGCTAAAAAGCTCCCTGATTTATTACCGTATTCAAAATTATCTAATCTAAGTCTTTGTATCAAGAATTTATTTTTCTTATCAATAATTTCATTTAGTTCTAATTTTACTTTGCGTAGTTTTTGCTGTGTTTCCTCTTCTTGTAGACCTTCTAATAGTTTAATGGATTTCTCTAATTCCTCAATACGTTTATTTTCTTTTTTCTTTTTATTTGTTGAATAGGATATTATTTTACCTCTCATAACTGTTTTCCCAGCCTCCCAAAGTGTACATGCTGATGTTCCTGGCAAATCATTCAACTCTAAATATGATGCCCATTCTATTTTAAAATATTGCAAAAATTCTTCTTCTTGAAGCAGTGATGTATTGAATCTCCAATTTATATTTTTTCTAGTTTCTTTTTTATAATCTAAATATAGAGTAACTGGTGCATGATCGCTGACAGCAATGGTGTGGATCTTAGTGTCTGAAATGTTGGTCAGCAATGAATTGCTTACTATGAAATAATCTATACGAGAATATGAGTGATGCACATGTGAAAAGAAAGAATATTCTTTGCTATCAGGGTGAAAAGAACGCCATGCATCGCAGAGTCCATAATCATTCATATACTGTTTAACTATATTTATAGATTGCCAACTGCGTTGAGTTCCCACTGTATTCAGTCTGTCTATTTTGTCATTGAAACCAAAGTTGAGATCACCTCCCATTACCAGTGAGGAATCCATGTGCTTTGATAGAGTGGAAAAAAAGTCATGAAAAAAAGAAGCGTCGTCTACATTTGGCCCATATATGCTAACTATACAATAATTTTGTCTAAATATTGATAACTTTAATATTATATATCTACCGTGTGGGTCTATAACCTGATCTAATACTGTGAAGTTAACATTTTTATGTATTAAAATTGCTACCCCTCTTTGTCTAGAATTATAACAGGCTGAGAATACATTAGGAAACTCTGAAGATTTTAGCTCATCTACAGTTGAGGCCAATTTATGAATTTCTTGGAGTAATACAACATCTGCCTTTAATCTTTTAATCTGATTAAAAATCCTATATTTTTTATGTTGGCTACCGGCTCCATTAATGTTCCATGTGACAAACCCTAAAGAACCCATACTTGTGCTAAACAAATGAGAAAATTGTGATTAAAACATTTATAAATTTAGTCTTGCTTTAAAATTCAAACAGCCTTTTTTTTAATTAGCTTTAAATAAATGGTCACCATATGCTATTTGTACAGCTGCTTGGGTTGCTCAGTTAAAAATGAAATATAAAGGCACAGCATTTCTTAAACAAATGCATATTAGAGGCCAACATATAATAATGTTTTAAGCAAATATTTTGTAGATTGTGGATTGTCTTGCGTATTGAGGATGATGCTCAGCTAATTTAGCTGAACAATTGCAAAACTAATAAATTACTAGAATTACAGCCATCATCACGAATGGACCCGAGTCAAAAACGAAAAAGCCTCTTAAAATAACATGAAGCTTGTTTTTGAAACACTACAATTTAATTTTAAGGAATTTGTTAAACCTAAAAAGTGTTTATAAATAAATGCTCATCTTTGCATATGCATTTAATTTATATAAATAGCGAGGAGTTAAAATTGTTTTGCTAGGCTCAGTTTCAATACTTGATACAGTATCTCCCCAAATAATTAAAAGCCATGATTTACCTGAGTTTACCTGACTGAGAATCTTCACCAGCATAAAAGCCATGATCTATGCTTGGTGTGGTAGTAGCTGATCCCTTTTTAGAAATACTATACTATTTACTGTAAGCTCAATTAACAAGCCATATTTATGTTTTCATATAGGCTGGCTATTTAAATATTTAAATTGATCTACATGTTGCTGTTCGCTTATCAGTCTGAGCAAGGGTTCGAGCCCATGGTTGAGTCAGGAAAGAAACGGCCAAATTGTATGAATTCACAAGCTGTGGCGACCCCTACAGAGTGGAGAGGCAGAAGAAAAAAGAAAAAAAATTACGGTAATAAAAACAATTGACCTTTTTTTTTTTATTATTTACTCTAAGTAGATTTATTTATTTTTGATAAATACACCTTTTTTTTTACATTTCCTGTATGTGTAGTGAGTGATGTCACTCATGACGTCATGATGTAGTGAATTAGCTTCCAATGGACATTTCCAGTTAGGTTTAGCCAGAGCCATATAAAGTCTATATATACGGCTCTGGGTTTAGCTAACTGTTGTCAAAACGAGACCCACTATATTATTTAACTTAATTGAGGGATTTTTTTTTTACAGTAAGTGAACATTATTATTATCATTATTTAGATACTGTTATATTAGGAAAAGTGAAGTTAGTTTTTATTTTTGTCATCTTTTCCCAGACGTTAGCGATTAGCTGCTGAGTCACGGTATAAACCATAAACCTATTTATAGTTGTTTTATTTTATTTGTTTTACATGAACAGATTTAAAATTTGCTCACCATTTTTAGACATTGTTTAATTATTTCTAAACAAAAGCTTATCCACTTTGTGCTTCTTTTATTATCTATTGACCTTGTCTCTTAGAGTTGTAGCTCTGTAAACAAATTATGTAATTAAACTGTACAGTATTTATATAAATGTAGCAACCTTTACTTCAAACACCCAAATGCACATTTTCTAAATAAGTTATTTATTTAATTAAAGTGCTGGTGAAAACATAATTGCCTAAAGAAATGCCATGCTGCAGTGCAGAGATGTCTACTTAAAAGAGATGTGACTCAACAAAGGAGGTCCATGAACGAGGCAAGCAACACTCCTTACAAACTAGGTGAGTAAGAGCACAGCAAATGAACCCATCCTTCACGTTTGCTAGGGAAGTATTTATGTAGCCAGATTTAAAAAAATAAAATAAAAACAAACATGGTAGAGTACCCAGAGAAAAACCACCACATGCATGAAGAGAACATGCAAACTCCACCCAGAAAGGCGCCCGGACCGGGACTTGAACTGGGGCAACCTGTTCGCTGAGAGGCCAGCAGCTCTACCAACTGTGCCACCGTGCTGGTGGAACCTGGAAAATGTCTTATATTTTCCAGCCATGGAAAACTTGTAGAATATGAGGGAAGAAAACATTTTTAAAAAATCTGTGAATTTGAACACTTATCTGCTGATCACAAGAGGATTTTTCTAAGTTTATGATGACTGTACATTNAAACATAATTGCCTAAAGAAATGCCATGCTGCAGTGCAGAGATGTCTACTTAAAAGAGATGTGACTCAACAAAGGAGGTCCATGAACGAGGCAAGCAACACTCCTTACAAACTAGGTGAGTAGCAAATGAACCTGTCCTTCATATTTTCTAGTAAAGTAAGTAAGTAAGTAAAGTTTATTTATATAGCACTTTTCATAGATAAAATCACAAAGTGCTGTACAAAGACAAAAGAATTACTGTACTGTAGTAAAAGCTGATTAATCAAAACAATAAGAACAGCTAATAAAAACAAGAACAATTGATAAAAACACTAAATAAAAACATTTATCTAAAAGCTTGTCTGAATAAAAGTGTCTTGAGCTGCGTTTTAAAGGAATCAATAGAGGTGGTCACACGAAGAGACAGGGGCAGGGCATTCCACAGCCGGGGGGCTACGGCCTGAAAGGAAAGGTCACCCCGAGTTTTAAACCGGGTCTTAGGGACCTTTAGAAGGTTCAATGCTGAAGAACGAAGGGTGCGGGCTGGAGAATAAGGGATCAGCATTTCTGTGATGTACTGGGGGGCCTGTCCATTTAACGCTCTAAAAGTTAATACCAAAATTTTAAAATGAATTCTAAATTCAACAGGGAGCCAATGTAGATCATATAAAACCGGTGTGATGTGAGACCTTCTATTTGTTCCTGTTAAAAGCCTCGCAGCAGCGTTCTGGACCAACTGGACACGAGCGACAGCAGACTTATTAAAACAAGTAAAAAGGGAATTGCAGTAATCTAAACGAGAAGAGATAAAAACATGAATAATCATCTCCAGGTCAGATTTGGATAATAATGCCCTCAGTTTAGAAATGTTCCTCAGATGATAAAAGCAGTTTCTGACCAGGAGCTTTGAATGTTTGTCCAAAGACATTGCCTCATGCACGAACATGTTCGTATTTTTATCCTAAATTTCTCCTACTTTTGTTCGTACGAAGCGTTCGTACGAACATGCCACGTCAGATTCAACAAACTCTTCTATCCTCAGGAAAAGTGTGTAAATGGCTGCGCAAATATGATGAATCCCACCTGTTCTATTCACCTGCGCGTGCACGCGGAGAGGTTATTTACATAATTCCCACCCCTCAAAACACCATATAAGGCTACGTTTCCTGCCTCAGAGGCAAAACGTGTTCGTTCATAAAATGACAGCGAAAAGTAAAAAGAAGAACTCTACCGGTGCGGAGATTGAAGTTCTGGGGCCTCATGTATCAAAAACCTGCGTGGATTTCCTACTGAAAAGTGACGTACGGTGAAATCCAGAAAAGTGTCTACGCACAAAAAGATCCAGATTTATCAAACTGTGCGTACACCTGAATCCACGCACATTCCTTTTGTACATCACAATTGACGTGGAACTGAGCGCACGTGAGACACCTCCCCTGACACGCCTACATTTACATATGTTAAACAGATGCAAATTACTTCCTGCATGTGTGAAGGACATGTTTGTTTGATCCCTGCGCGATCAGAAATCATTTCTAGATTCGGGAAAATAATGAATTCAATATAATATGAGTGAGGACAAACATCCTAAGTAAGAATAGTAATAAAATGTGTTCATCATGCAAAGAACGAGTGATTGTCGGTATTTGTGTGCGCGCGCACCCTGCTGTGGTGCGCGAACCGGCTCATTCATTCATTCTGTGTGGAAATATTAACTTTGCGCACGAGTTTATTACCATTATTACTGTAAACACAGAGGAACTTACTTGGATGTTTGCTAGAACATAGATCTTTGTTTATGTAGATGATGTGAAGAAACGAGTCTGTGCGTCTTGGTGGAGACTTTTCATGACATGATGTTGGAGTCTCCAGACGCAGCGCGCGCCCCGCAGCCCTGTGCGCAGTCTGTCTGTGAAGCTTTTGCTCTCCTACAAGTTATATAAGGTGTACTTTCACGTGTCATTTTGGAGAAATCTACAATAAACGCAGATAATGAAACACCTCCAGCTGCCGTGTCGACACCGGTGAGGGTGCGCGCGCGCTCCAAGCGCGACCACTCAGCCTTTGGAAACATATGGATGAGACCATTCCATTGGACATGATCCGGCTTTGTGTGGACTGGACTGCACAGTCCCGATCGACCTGCAGCTCCCTCTGTGGAACAGTTTGACCGCTGCTTCTGTATGCACGCGTGATGCACGGCTCCCCAGAGCGCAGCATGCAGTGCCAAACTGGAAAATTATTATTTCTGAAAACGGCTGATAAGCCATATCCTAGATCGGAAAACTATATCTGTTTCTAAATAAATGCTCTGCGTGTTACACTATTTATTATAACCTCCAGTAAGGCTGAATGAATCCGTTCCTGTTAAATTTATTTTTGGCACAACGTTGCGCGTCCTTTATTTCACTGCGTCATGTGGATGTAATACTTGTTAATCGTGTGTTTGGAGGGAATATTAATCATTTACACATCTTGAACTGTTAATAATAATAATAATAATAATAATAATAATAATGAATTCAATTTATAACGCACTTTTCATTAATGGAAATCTCAAAGTGCTACAAGGTGCAACATATTTGAATGTCAATAAGACAAATAATAAAACAATTAAAATCAACAACAGTATCAACTCAGATCAAAAGTAGAATCATGAGGAGTAAAGTATGCTCGGTTGAAAAGAAAGGTCTTCAAGCCGCTCTTAAAGTCAACCACAGACTGTGGGGCTTCAGTTTCTCTGAAACACCTGTAAGTGTCGCCAAAGGAACAAGAACCACAGAAACGTGCGTACGCCTGCTCGGGAGCTTGCGTGGATATGTACCTGGATGCGCATATATTCACGTTCAGTTCAGTTTTGATACATACGGGGTTTTGCGTGGGAAGTGACGTGGGCAATGTTTTTGTGCGCACGCATGGTTGATACATGAGGCCCCTGCTCTCTGAGGTCAAGAAAAGAAAACCTGTCCTTATTAGCAGCATCACTCATGGGAGTAAATGACCAACTAATGCCAAAGAATGTTTGTTTATAAGAAATGTGGACCTTAAAATGTACATGCGTCCTGGTGGCCCACTTGGTAAAGCATTGCACTGCTTATCAAGACCTTGTGGGTTCGATTCCCACGAGGTATGACTATTTTTTTTCCTTCTTTCTTTAGATTATTTATTCATTTCAGATTAAAAAGACTTTATGCTTCATTTCTTGTTGTATTGTAAATAGTTTTCTTGTGTTTTTTAAATCTGGAATGAATTAAAAGGAGAAAAAAACGTTGTCCCATGTGGGACTCAAACCCATAAGGTTCGGAACTGCAACGCAACGTTCTACTCATTGAGCTATCTGACAGCTATGACTGCAACAGGAGGAGGTCAACCTAAAGTCTGCGTTACCGAAGTCTGCGTTACCGAGACAAATTAAACTTAAATTAATTCATAATTTAAGTTGGTTTCAGTTTGAGATCTTCATATTGATATTGTAGTGTTAGAAAACGGCATTGATAACAAATTGATTTTAATTTAAATACTTTAATCCGTTAGTCATTATTACATTTAAAATTATAATTCGACTTCAAACAGAACCTATTGTCAAAAACAATTGTGGTGCGTGACTTTTTTAAACTCTAAATATTTTCTAAATAACGAAATATGAAGTTATTAGTGGAGAAATTCCGTCTGGATGACAGCAGACTGACGCTCCTAAAATATACGACAGGTCCGGACCACTCGTAAATTTTGTTCGTATCTGAAAAAAATCGTAGGATACGAAAACATTGTTGAATGCCACAAATGATCCTAAATCACTCGTACGCACAGTTTAAGAACAAATCTGTGCGTACGAACGTTCGTGCATGAGGGCCATTGACTGGTCAAACCGGACACCAAGGTTTCTGAGGCTCGGCTGAGAAGAGGAGCCCAGAGAACCGAGATGTTGCTTGATTAGAGGAACTTTCTGTTCAGGGGCAATGATCAGGGTTTCAGTCTTGGCAGAATTTAACTGAAGGCAGTTGTTGGCTAACCACACCTTAATATGGGACACGCAGTTTACTAATTCATCTAACTTGTGTAATTCTGAGTCATTGAAGGAGCAATAGAGTTGAATGTCATCAGCATAGAAATGGTAAGAGACATTTCTGAAGCTATTTATAATCTTTGCAAGGGGGGTGATGTATAAAATGAACAGAATAGGACCCAAGACTGAACCCTGAGGAACACCATACATTAACGGAGAGGTCTTAGACTGTATGTTATTCACAAACATTGAAAATTTTCTGTTGTTCAAATAAGAGGAAAACCACTTCAAAACAGTTCCTGAAAATCCTAATTCATGTTGCAGTCGATGTATTAGAATTGTGTGGTCGACTGTGTCAAAAGCTGAAGAAAGATCCAATAAAATCAAAACACTGCTCTGACCAGAGTCTGCAGCCATCAAAATGTCATTGGATACTTTTAATAAGGCAGTTTCAGTGGAGTGCATTTTGCGAAAACCAGATTGAAATTTGTCCAGAATATTATTACTTTGCAAGAAAGTATTCAACTGTGCAGTAACTAACTTCTCCAAAATTTTAGCAAGAAAAGGCAATTTTGATATTGGCCTGTAGTTGCAGAGCTCAGTGGGGTCCAAATTGGGCTTTTTCAAAATTGGATTTAAAACCGTTTGTTTCAAAAGACATGGAACTGACCCTGTAGAAAGAAGTATTTATGCAACCAGATACTAGGGAAGTATTTATGTAACCAGAAAAAAACAAAAAAAACATGGTAGTTTTTACAGGGTTGCAAGCAACGCAGGAAATTAAGGGACCTGGAAAATCCATCCATCTATTATCTTTACCCGTTTCTTCCTTTTTGGGTTGTGGGGGGGTCACTGGTGCCCATGTCCAGCAATCACTGTTTGAGAGGTGGGGTACATCCTGGACAGGTTGCAATCACAGGGCCACATAAAGACAAACGAGACAACCATTCACTCTCTCACTCACACCTAGGTACATAAGAGTTACCAATCAGCCTAACATGCATGCTTTTGGTCTGTGGGAAAAACCCAGAGAAAGCCACCACATGCATGAAGAGAACATGCAAACTCCACACAGAAAGGCGCCTGGACCGGGACTTGAACCGGGGCAACCTGTTTGCTGAGAGGCCAGCAGCTCTACCAACTGTGCCACCGTGCTGGTGGAACCTGGAAAATGTCTTATATTTTCAAGCCATGAAAAACTTGTAGAATATGAGGGAGGAAAACATTTTTAAAAAAATCTGTGAATTTGAACACGTATCTGCTGATCACAAGAGGATTTTTCTAAGTTTATGATGACTGTACATTATGCTAATATTCTACTATTATTGACTCCATGTTCTGCTTCTACAGTATAGATAGTACATGTATCTAAACTGATTGGCTATGGTGGCTTTTCAGTAGCTTGATATTATAAAATATATTTAATTGAATGATGGTATGCACATATGGACTGCCCGCCACCCAAGATGCTAAATTTTGAGCATTTTGTGTGACAGAAATATCTCCTGGAATTTCAGGATTTATTCAGAGAAAACTCAGGGTTTTTGATTTCATTGGAACACTGGGAACCTGTACTGTTGATAAGGAACATGTGTCGTGAGTTTTGGTTAGAATAAAATGTAGATTTTGGGTCAGATTTCAGTTGTTTGGTCAGATTTGTAACTCAAAAAATTACTAGTTTCAGAAGATAAAATCTCAACTAATAAACAAGGATACAATGATGATATAAACAGCTTTAATAGCTACGTTACTATTTTTTATTAAATGGACCGTACTTATATAACACCTTTCTATCTTATCAAGACACTTAATTACCCATTCATGCAGCACTTTACTAGATCTCTACAAAGCTAACTGAACAAATAATTCTAAAGAGACTAATCAGTGCTTTCACATTCATACACCAATGGGACACACTTTGGAGGAAATGAGGGGCTAAGTGTCTTGCCCAGGGACACTTCGACATGTGACGGCTGGTGGAGTCAAACCCCCAACTCTTGCATTAGAGGACGACTGCTCTAACCAGTCAGCCACAGCCGTCCTTTGTTTTGTTACTTTATTTTTTTATGGCAACAATATGCAATTAGCTGTCTATTTACATTTAATTTGATTTTTGAAGATTATCTGAGGACCCACACTTGATGTTATATGAGCCAAAGTGTGGTTTCAACCACATCTCGGAGAACCACTGTCTAACCCGGTCCCAACTCTGCTGTAAGACTAACATCATGCTGAGTTACTACCATATTTTCTATGTATATGTATTCTATGAACATAAGGCACTTTATTCAGCCCTGATAAAAACATTTAGGAGAACACAAATACATCCACAAAATCTAAAAAAACAACCAGGTTGTGGTTGTGTTTTTATATGTTATAGCTGAAATGTTCAATATTGGGCTCTTTTGTCCCCATCAAGCTGCTGTGGACAGATGTCAATAAGCAAACTTGGGTACAGCGAATATGCGAGTAAATGCAAACATCAGCGTTCAAAGATGCTGATGTTTAGCGTGTAATGTTTGATGTTGAACACCTTAGTTCAGCCGTCACTATGGCAACACTTTTAAACTGATTTCAACTGCAGCTGAGGCTGATGTGTATGTCACATTTTACCTGACGATGGAAGAGCTGCATGAAAACCCAGGTGAACTTCTAAGTCACAAGTTATAAACTTTGGAAATTACATTTTATAGCAATCCATCCAACATTTCCCAAGATTTTTAGTACTCGAGAAATGGCTTTGACCATGTAGGAAAAGTGATAATTAATATACAGTATTTGATTTTTGCTCTGTTATTGTTGGTAAAATATATAACATTCAACTAAACTGACAAAATAACTTAGCTGTGAAGCTTTGAAACTATTGATAACTTTACTAAAGTTTATTATAATTACATTGGACTTTTATGCTGGCTATGTCTGAACTAATCTTGCACATCTGGAAAGCCCTTGTATCACTTCATAACCAATATAGCAAGTGACCAGTAGCCCTGGACTTGAATGACTGCTAGAGATCACAGAGCAAGATTTTATTGTGGTCACGTACTTCTGATAGGATTCATATTAAATGGAGATAAGCGGGTACCGTATAGCCTTGTGAAATTCTAATCTTGTAAAGGGCAGCTGAATTAATTTTGACTGAGTCATGAAAAAAGGCAAAAGGAAATGGAAATGATAATTGTGGTCCCGGCCAGCTTCAATCGCAACTCTGTTGGCGCAGCAGTAACAAGTGAAGTCTGCCCTACGGTACCTTGCCCATATCAAAGTATATGGGGAGCAGATCAAATTAAAACATGTCAGGTTTTTCCAAGTCAAAGATTGCAGGTGTCAGTTTTTCTCCTCTCCGTGTTAATTTAGCATTTGGCAGCAGTTTGGGTTTTATTAGCTGAGTGGTTTTATTCCCACCTGTTATCTTAACTTTTCTTGTAAAATCTCATTCTATAAAGTTGATTCTTTCTGTGGAGCTGGGCCAACTGAAGTAGGTAGGAACAACATACAGTATTTATTCAGAGGAGTAACGCACAGGAATTGTACTCAACACTTTATCATTTTTTATACGCTCATCGAAGGCGGGACATGTGATAGTATAGACTCCCCATCCGTCCATCCGTCCGTAAACTTTCTCTCGTCTGATCCGTTCAAGATAATTTAACAAAACTTCATACACATAGGCATCATCACTAGATGGAGTGTTGCATATACTTTTTCATCACCCCAGCTTCAAAGTCAAGGACACAAATCAAGGTTAAATCTTGTACAAGGTCTTTGGTTGTCTGGGCCATTGCTATGGATTGCTCTATAATAGTTTGGTGACAGACATATAATGTGACGTATGCGGTACTCTGTTTAGCTGTGTATTTTTTTTACATTATTTTTTATTTTATTTTTTTACAACGTACTGTGTTGAACAAACTCACTCTCGTTCCAGTCATTTTAGTAGATGGACTCTTTGGTTAAATTTTTTGTCGCACTTTTCTTTTTTTCCTTTTTTAAACACACTGTTTTAATAAAGTCCAGAGATTTAAGTACAGAGTTGTTCTTTGCAGATTCCTTTTACTTAACAGTACTTTTTAGATGCAGTGTTCAAAGTAATAAAAATTGAAAGAAGGGGCTAGGGAACTATGTTAATTGATAATAATATTTGGAAATGTCCATGAAAAAAGGTCAAGTCAAGAACTTGATCAGGAGTCTACAACCCTAGGGCCACACATGGCTTCTTGGTTCTTCTGCAGTGAAACATTTCTGACTAAAATTTCTGACAAAATAATAATACTGAGAGAGAATGGTAACATGGTGGCGCAACTGCCTCTCAGCGAGAAGATTGCAGGATCAAATCCTGAATGGGGACCTTTCTGGGTTGGTGGAGTTTGCATGTTCTCTCCGTGCTTGTGTGGGTTTTCACCAGGTACTCCGGTTTCCTCCCACAGACCAAAAACATGCATGTTAGGCTGATTGGTAACTCTAAATTGCCCCTAGGTGTGAGTGAGAGTATGAATGGTTGTTTGTCTCGTTTGTCTCTATGTGTCCCTGTGATGGACTGGAGCCCTGTCCAAGATGTCCACCGTGAACCCTGCGACCCACAAAGGAAGAAGCGAGTAAAGATAATGGATGGATGGTGGATCAGATAGTGCTAGTAGCTGGTTAGCCTGTTTTCCACTTAATTATATTAACTTCTAGCCACACAATGTGATCTATCTCCATAGTCCACCAGAAAATTCAATATTTTTAACACATTTGTGTCAAGTTGTTGCAGTAAAAAAATAAATGCAGTCTTACCCACATATCACAAATTATTATAATGGAAGACTTAAATAAGGCATCTGGTATGATCCAGCTCAGCCAGGAAAAGAGTTTGAGGGTCTACAAAGAGTCTGAGATGGGTATGTTAAAATAAAAAAATAGCTTGGTGCTTCAAACCAATATAAATATATTTTTTTCCCTCACTCGCTCTCATACAAGGCGGATGCATTCTCTTCCTTCTCCTGTTCTCCTGCTTTTTATGGTTTTTGTGTGTGTTGGAGCTCCTATTTTACACATCTTCCAAAATGAAAACTATTGTTATGGATCTGATCAGTTGGACTTTCAACCAATCGACAAAATATTTTCAACAAAGCAACAGGGTCCTGGAAAGCCCTCACGTCCCACTGAGAATCTCAGGAGGATGCCAACGACATATACAGTTGGATTTGTGATAACAGGATTCTTGCTTTTTGGTAATCGGCTGGTATGGTCTATCAACATACAAGAAGACAGCTGCAATTAACTTGGCCCTCGTCAGGCTGCCTGCTTGTGAAGGTTTGATTTGTGCTTTGAGGACTCAAAATCAGCTGATTTACGAGCTAAACCATAATACAAAAGTTATTTGTGAGAATCGCAGGCCACCTGCGGCTTTGGAACTCACCAGTATGTTGGAAACGACCTTGGAGGGGCTCGTAAGCACGGACCAGTAGAATGCACCCTAATATGGCTATTTTGGATCTGGAAAGTACCAGTAGGACTCAAGGCTGACAAGAAAAATAATAGTCTGCCTTATAAAAAAAATCAACAATCTGACTCCCCCGGTTGGCCTCGAAAACAGGCCGACATATCAGTTTCTCCTGGAAAATGTGTAAACTAAGGAAAAGCTTTGTCTATCCCCCTCGAGAACTTCTGTGGAGGCTTATCATAACTGTTCTGGCTGACCGTCATCTTATCAGGACTATGGTCTATCTGGAAGTCCTTCATGGACCGCCTTGCTGTCAAATGCATATGTAACCTGTTCATAAATGTGCTTGCTGGCAGAGTTTTTTTTAGGTCTTAAATCATGTCCTGATAGGACAAGGTCTGAAGAGATATTTTTTGTATGCCACAATCCTCTCCTCATGGCTTTTCCCCCTTTTCTATCTGAAAAGTTATTCTGAAAAGTATGAGGCTGCACTATCATAACAGCAGCTACGTGCATGCCGCCCATCTTTCGGATGGCTTTACGAACATATTCTCGCTGTATCTCGGTACAATGATAATAAAGCTTATTCTGATTCTGATTCTGATTACCAAACCAGTGGCTGCCATTTTTACATGGAGTAGATAATCCAAATGCATGTTAAGTTGGATTTCTGATGTAAACAATACGAATGAGGATTGATATTCAAATAAAAACCAAAATAAATATTTACCGTATTTTCCGGTGTATAGGTCGCACCTTTTAATGTTTTTTTCAAGGCCTACGACCTATACACCGGTGCAACCTATTTATGGATTTTTCCCCATATTTTTAGACCAATTTTTGGCTCAGTTATGACCGTTTTTCATTTTGGCAGAAAATGGTGCAGTACCACTTTTGTCCACTAGGGGTACACTTCCAGAGAGTCCAAATGACTGTTTCCAGCTCATGTGTCTGAAAAAAAGCTCCTCTGCTCGGATTGACTCTGTCGGCCTCTTGGTCTGGAGGTAACTTCTTTTAGCTCTGTGTTTCTTAGCTGTTTGTTTGCAAGATAAGTCAAGAACCACTCTGCGGATTTTTTTGAAACTTACAGAATGTAATCACTGTATGGACATTTACAAGTGAGTAGCTTTATTAGATGTTTGAGATTAAAAAAAAAAGATATTTTATTAGCGTTAGCTTCAGTTAGCTTCTGTTTATAACGTTATAAATAGCTCAGAAACCACTCGGTGGATTTTTCTGAAACTTACAGAATGTAATCACTGTATGGACATTTACAAGTGAGTAGCTTTATTAGATGTTTGAGAAAAAAAAAGATATTTTATTAGCGTTAGTTTCGGTTAGCTTCTGTTTATAATGTTATAAATAGCTCCGAAACCACTCTGTGGATATTTTTTCTGCTTACAGAGTGTAATTATATGGGGTTTAATGTACTAACTGTTGGCCTGGATGAAACATTTGAAATAAAATTCGAATTTTTATTCGTGTTTTGAGAGACGGACTCTTCTCTGTTAGCATTGGTTTTATTTCTGTTTACGTTATAAATAGCTCCGAAACCACTCGGTGGATATTTTTTTCTGCTTACAGAGTGTAATTATATGGGGTTTAATGTACTAACTGTTGGCCTGGATGAAACATTTGAGATAAAATTCGATTTTTTATTCGTGTTTTGAGAGACGGACTCTTCTCTGTTAGCATTCGTTTTATTTCCGTGTATATTTTAGCAAATAGCTAATAAACCACTCGGCTAATAAACCACTAACCCTTGTGCTATAATGTCAGCTATAATTTTTAGCAAACAAATAATTGTTTTTACCGTGTTAATCTTCTTAAAAGCCTTGCTGTGCGCTCCTGTGGCAGACATTTGCAGCAGAGCTAAACACTCGGCCCATATTGCCGGGTTGTCTCAGCGGTGACGCGTCACGTCAGCGGTGGATGACGCGTTATGTCGGCGGTGACGTAGGTGCGACCTATACACCGGTGCAACCTATTTCTGGATTTTTCCAATTTATTGATAATAATTGGACAATGCAACCTATACACCGGAAAAGACGGTAAAGTGATTTTAGAGATTTTACTGATTAGGTGCAATTTCTGCCCAGACTCTTTGATTTATCTCAGAATTGCTCTCTGCTGCCACTCAGTGTGCAGCCTCAAGTCCTCAAACAAGAGTGCCAGTGGCTGTTTGGTGATACCAACAAGGTCAGGTTTTTAACTCTGCCTGAAGAGCTCATTCTGTCCAAACCTATATTTTCTTTTGAACTACTTTTTAAGTTCATTTAAATCTTTCCACTGATGCTTTCTGTGGGACCAACACAAACACTACAGTAGTCAATTTTAGCAACAGCAGTTTGTGCAGAAACAAATGTGGCATAAAGTTTGGTTTGACTTGAATGAAAGATAAATTTAAGTAAATGTTGTGTTGGAAGCAGCAATTGTCTCTAAAACTTTAGCAAGAAGTTAAAAGAGACCCATTTATCAAAGTATATTCTGTATTTGACATTGTTGTGTCCCAATAAATCACAGACTGAAATATATATATATATATATATATATATATATTTTTTTTTTATATATATATATATATATATACAGG